>CAUYPK010013112.1:0-28837 GCA_963574355.1 Loris lydekkerianus
TGCCCGCGGTGGGCCCTCACTCACCACTGTGACTCCAGCTGCCCGCGGTGGGCCCTCACTCACCACTGTGACTCCAGCTGCCCGTGGTGGGCCCTCACTCACCACTGTGACTCCAGCTGCCCGTGGTGGGCCCTCACTCACCACTGTGACTCCAGCTGCCCGTGGTGGGCCCTCACTCACCACTTTGACTCTAGGACGTCTCCCCCTTTGCCCAAAACTCCTCACATCTGCACCTTATTGAAGCCTAATGACAAATATTCTTATATGGCGAGTTTTATGCTGATCTTCAAAATATATCGTTTAAGTACATTTCTAGAAATGAAAATGTTAAGTCAGAAGATCTCAACACTTTTTCCACTTAAAATATATCAATAAACCATCATCCAAGAAATGTGTCGTTTCACATTCTCCCTCTAGGATCATTTCACCAGCTCATCTGGACTCACAGGGGGAAAGGAAAAGCTATGAGTCCTGGGCCTTCTCTCCTAAGGAGAGAAAGAAGCTGCCTTGGGCTCCAAGCTCCCCTGACCCTGCTGTGGGCCTCCTCCCCAGGCACGGGTTCACATGGTCACCCCTAACCCCGAAAGAGCCACAATTTCCTCTCAAAGCAGCTGCCCCTTTCCCTGGCTGAGGGTAGTGGTGAAGATAGGAGATTTCACTGTAGGCTCTTGAGAGAAGAATTTCTAATAAAGTACCTATTTATAAGTGCAAAAAATTAAGAGAATTTTGAATTCAGAGAAGCTCATCAGTTACTTTGCGCCCCTCCCCCACTACCACTGCATCCCACTGGAGTCAGAAGCCAGTTGACGTGGGAGCCTTTCTCAGCCTGCCCACATTCACCTCCTGTCAGTTCTTCAGCCCTTCCAACAGCAGGTTCCTTGGAGCTCTTGGTCCAGCTCTGTGTCCTCCTCAGGCTCCTGCTGAGAGTCAGCAGGAGAGAGAGAGTGACCCTCACCTGGCTCCGTGACTTGCTGGCACTGTGAGCTCGTCACACAACTCACGGGACACTGAAGTTAACCTCACCAATTCCCCAAGTCCCTCACCGTTCACCATGGTGCTGAGAAGAGCAGGTGGGAGAACTTACATGAAAGCAAAGCCAGTTCGGGGACAGAGTGAGGGGCACACTAAAGTGGGCTGACAGGGGCAGTGACTCTCAAACAGCACCGAGACCGTAAGGCATTGGTAGCTTGAAGGCACCCACATCAGGCACCCATACTGGCAAATGCTACACACTTTTTTTAAAGCCCTGTTTTATTTTGCAGTCCCACCACCTGTGTAAGTGTCTTCCCCTCTCTCTGTGGCTGGGTCAGCACCTGCAGCTTTGGGGCTTTATAATGTGGGCTGATCTCACTGGGGTTAGGTGATCTCTCGGGTGGCTTTGATTTGCATTTCTCTGATGATTAGGGACAAAGAGCATTTTTTTCATGGTTTTTAGTCATTCATCTGTCTTACTTAGAAAAGGTTCCATTCATGTCTCTTTCCCAGTGATATATGGGATTGTTAGCTTTTTTTGTTGTTGTTGATTAATTTGAGTTCTCTGTAGATCCTAGTTATCAAACATTTGTCTGATTCATAATACACAAGTATCTTTTCCCATTCTGAAGGTTGTCTATTTGCTTTCATTGTTGTCTCCTTTGCTAAAACAGAAACTTTTCAGTTGAATTAAGTCCCGTTTATTTATTTTTGTTGTTGTTGCAATTGCCCACAGAAGTCTTCTTCATAAAATCTTTCTCATACTTTTTTTAATTTTATTCACTGCAAACTAATACAGCCTCTTTGGAAAGACGTATGGAGAATCCTCAAAGATCTCAAATTAGATCTCCCATTTGACCCTGCAATTCCGCTATTAGACATCTACCCAGAAGAAAAAAAAATCATTTTATCACAAGAACATTTGCACTAGATTGTTTATCACAGCTCAATTTACAATAACCAAAATGTGGAAACAACCTAAATGCCCATCAACTCAAGAATGGATTAACAAATTGTGGTACATGCACACTATGGAATACTATTCAACCATAAAAAAGATGATGCCATTACATCTTTTGTAATATCCTGGATGGACCAGAAACACATTCTTCTTAGTAAAGTATCACAAGAATGGAAAAGCAATTATCCAATGTACTCAATACTAATATGAAACCAGTAGATGATCTGATACATGGCCACATAGGGAAAAACTCATTTCAATTCAAATTGCAGGGGAGGGGGAAGGGGTTGGTGCACTCTCACTGAATGGACACGGGGTAGGGGTGTTTGGTACACCTTTTGTGTATGGGACATAACCACAAGAGGGAGCCTATGTAACAAAATCAAATGTTTTGACCTGGTTGTTTGTACCCTCACATTAACTTCAAATAAATTTACTTTAAAAAACTGAAAAAGCCCTATTTTAGTAGCACACTGCTGAATTAAATATAAAGTATTTAAAAGTTACCACCATAACTTCCTGGGTCCAATGTCCAAGTTCGTCAATTATCATCACTTGCAAAAATTCAACAAGGTACTTAACCTCTCTGATCCAGGGTTTGGGCTACATGGTATTAAGCCTTATATAAAGTCTCAGTCAAGAAAGCCAGGACGCTATGTATATGTTACAAGGCCACACAGGAGTTGTCTATCAGCAGAGGACTAAGAAGACCAAAGCTTAGTTATTCATTTCGGCAGGGGGGTCAGTTCTGCCCACAGCTTATGTGCAATAGCTTATGCAATACTCTGTGTATGTGGGAACAAGAAAAGTAAAAATGGGTACCATAAAAGTGAGAATCCAATAAGGTCACATGTAAAATATTCATGTCACATGTTCATTACTCAACATATTTTAGCATTTTTTTTTGCTCTTCTGGCCATAAAGGATTTGGTAGAGAAAAAAAGTACTGGTTGAAGATTTGAAACATCTCCTTCATCATTCATTTAATGAATAACTTAAGTCCACTAACAAGACAGTGAGGGCACAGGACAAAAGAGACATGGTGTGAAAGACAAATACCAGAGTCTTTGATTCTAAAAGTTTCCAGGTATCAGGACTCTTACTACAGAATAGCATTTGATAAACCAGCCAAAAATAAGTCAGTTCTTAGGACTATTACATCTGTTACTAAAATTATTTCGGTTGCTTTATAAAATGTAAAAAAAAAAAAAAAAACAAAAAAAAAAACCCAACTGTTTAGTATTTTTGATTAATACTAAATTTTAGACTCTTGAGTTTTACCAATGCAGGGGGAAAGTTGATCAAATTGAGGTTAACATAAAAATAAAATTACCTGACAATGTCAAACAGTCCTGGGCACACCAGGTGAGCAGCACAGTTCCTTTGGGGCAAGCTATTTTTACCTAATACAATGCGACATTTGGGAACATTACCACCTAAATTTTATTATATTCATACAGAACGCCTTCTGATTTGGTGGGCAGGTTGCTAATACTGGCTAGGCTCTGGTCACATGAATCTGATACAAAAGGGAAAGTCAGAGTGACTCATCCAAGCCTAAGCATCAGCATATCTGGAGCAAGGCCATCTGGGGGCATACCGTTTTGATTCCAAGAAGGACAAAGACCAGTAGGGCAGCCTCAGCCCAGGAGGTTGGAGTAGCTTCTATCCCCGGGGCAAATCCTGCCAGAAGGTGAAACACTAGAACTCTCTGGTAGGATCCTGCCACTCACACAACGCAGACACTTCACTTACCAAATAAGCACCAAGCATCTTCTGTACACCTGGTACTGCTTTGGGCAGTGACACTATACGTACTCTGTGCCCTCGTGGGGTGTGCAGACTAGTGAAAGTAACAGGAAATAAACAAGGCGGCATATATAGGAGCTGTCAGAAAGGAGTTATGTGTGGAGAAAAACAAAGGCGGGAAGGTAGAGAGCACAGAGATGACCCTGCCGCTTTCTACTTGGCTGTGAGGAAAGGCCATTGGAGACTAAGGAAGTGCGGCAGTGGGCCGTGGGGGCTCGCTCTGCAGCAGAAGCCCCAGAAGAGCAGCAGGTGAAAGGCTGTAGGCTGTAGGCACGCAGCAGGCTTGGTCAACAAGGATACAGTGGACAGAACTGTGTCTGACCCAACATTCATATGTTGAAATCCCAGAACCCAGGACCTCAGCATGTGACTGTACTTGGAGATAGGGCTTTCAAAGAGGCAATTAACTTAAAATTGAGGCTGTTAGGGTAGGATTCTAATTTAATGTGACTGGTGTCCTTTTAAGTGACACTAAGGATATTAACAGTAGGGCAACCATATGAAGAGGCTGCAAGGGGGCAGCCATTTATAAACCAAGGAGAGCCCTCAGGAGACACCATCCCTTTTGGTACCTTGATCTTGGCTTTCTAACCTTCAGACCATGAGAAATTAAATTTCTGTTGGCATTTTGATGGGCAGTTTTAGCCAACAAGACAAAGGGGGTCTCTGTAGCTGGAGTTAAGGGAGGGAGCAATGGGAAAGAAGGATGTGAAGGCAGAGGGGCGGAAACTGCAGAACCTACAGGCCACGACAATGTCGCTGGACTTTCTCTCTGAATTAGACGGATGCCACTGATGGCCACGCACAGGAGTGACACACTATGACCAATTTGGGGGGAGGATCACCCTTGCATCTTAAAATGCTGGCTGCTGTGTTGAAAATAGACAAGGTGAGCGGGAGGAAGCACACGGTACCAATTAGGAGGCTATTACGCTATTAGAAGAGAGAGATTGATGCCCTGGATTACTGTAATGGTGGTTAAAGTGGGGCAAAAGAAGTGGGGTTCTGGGCATATTTTCGAGGTAGAATCAACAGAATTTGCAGATGGAGGTTTGGTGGTAACTGAATCTTAATGGAATGAACAGTTAGTAATCTACTAAGCCAGAGATTTCTGTCACTGGAAGGGTCTCTAAAGGTAACCTATATTTAGTGCCAGGAAACATTTAAACAGCAAAGTGTTGAGTAGGTTTAGCCAAATGTAACCCTTGTGTCAGGCAGATCCATGGCTAAAAGGATTTTTGTAGCAAAATAACAATTAAGGAATTTAAACAGCTGGGGGTGAAAGGGACAAAATCAGCAATCCATGTTTCTACCTTAGGAAACTATAAAAAGAATAATAAATTGAATCTAAAGTAAACTAAATTTAAAAAGTAATAAAAATTACAGCAGAAATTGATGAAATTGAAAACTAGAAAACAATAGAGAAAAATTAATAAAATCAAAAGGTGGTTCTTAGAAAACATCAATAAAAATTATATATTTCTAGCAAGGCTACAAAAGGAAAGAAAAGATAAAAGAATAAATTTTTAGCATCAAGAATGAAAGAGGAACCCATATTACAGATTTCATGAGCATCATAAACATTATGAACAACTCCATGTTCACAAATTTGGTAAACGGGATGAAATGGAACAATTCTTTTAAAGGCACAATCTACCAGAATTTACACAAAGGGAAACAGACAATCTGAGTAGGCCTATTAAAGGCTGTGAATCAATAATTAATAACCTTCCAAAATGGAAAGTATTAGGCCCACATAATTTCATTGGTGAGTTCTTCCAAATATTTAAGCCAGAAATGATACCAACTTTCTACAATCTGTTCCAGGAAATAAAAGATAGAACTCATTCTACAAAGCCAGCATTACTGTGACACCAAAACCAAGCAAAGACGTTATAAGAAAGAAAAAAAACTACAGACCAACAGCTCTCAAGAACTTCAATGTAAAAATCCTCCACAAAATACTATCAAATAGAATCCAACAAACTATAAAAAGGATTATATACTACAACCAAATGGGATTTCTTCCAGGTATACAAGGCTCATTCAACATTTGGAAATCAGTTAATGTGGACCAGGCATGGTGGCTTGTGCTTGTAATCCTAGCACTGTGGGGGGCCAAGGTCGGTGGACTGTTTGAGCTCAAGAGTTTGAAACCAGCCTGAGCAAAAGGGAGACACTGTCACTACTAAAAATAGAAAAATTAGCTGGGCATTGTGGCAGACACCTGTAGTCCCAGCTACTTGGGTGACTGACTGAGGCACAGGCCAATGTTGTGGTGGGCACCTATAGCTATAGGTACTCAGGAGATTATGGCAAGAGGATCACTTAAGCCCAAGAGTTTGAGGTTGCTGTGAGCTATGATAATGCCATGGCATTCTACCCAGGGGGACAGAGTGAGACTCGGTCTCAAAACAAACAAATAAAAAAAAAAAAAAAAACCCAGTTAATACAATCCATTGTATTAATAGGCTAAAAATCATGTAATGATATACATAGATACCAGATAGATAGCAGAAATAGCTATCAAATAGCAGAAAGAAAGAGGCTGGCTTGTCACAGAGCAGGTACTATACTCAGTAAATATTTATCTAAGTAGCATCGCAAGACATAAAAATAGACACTGTCTACTGAATTTAAAAAACTAGGCTGGAGAAAGGATAGGAAGATAAGAGAGAGAAATCTCAATAGTTACTGTTGGCTAACATCGTGGCTGATCCTTTAGAATGGGTGTCAACCCCACATGAGCCTTCTATATTTTTCAACTTTATAGTTCACACTAAACTTGGGTTTCTAATGTGTCCACTGTATAGAGTTCATTATATAGCTTGGTTTCATTTTTTTTTTTTTCCCTTATCTAATCCATCGCTGTTTCATCAAAGTCCCCCGTGGCTTAGGGTTTAAAAAACAACAAAACGCCACCAACAAAAAACCTTTAGAGAAAGCTAAATAAAAACTTTCTGAACCTAATGCTCAGATGGGGGTGGTATCAAGAGACAATGAAACATACAATGTATAACTACAAGTTTAAATCTGCTTTGTATTTTAGACACCTAGTCTGTACCAGAAGAACACAAGTGAGCAGCCCCAGTGGTGCAAACATGGAGAGTGTGTGCAGCTCTATCCAGCTGTCTGCCCATGGGCCCACGGAGGATCTGCCCTCCCTTCCTCCCTGGGATGATGGGTCTTTGGAGATAAAACCAAGCCCTTATTTAACAATGATCTCATCCTGAGGCCTGAAGCATTCCATTCAAATCATTGGCTTTGGAAGTCAGAAATTCTTCCTTCCAGCTCAATTAGTAAATCTAATCACATATATTCACGCTCTCAAGGGGTCCCAATTATTTGGCAGTAACAGCTTGGTTATTCATAATCAACAAAATTAATGCCACTGTTTTTAAAACATGAAAAAAAAATAACTGTACATAAAAACAAGCCTCCAAGCTGTGGGCCTTGGTCACAGAAAGAATAAAAATAAAAGTCAGGAACAAAGTATTTAAATAAATTATTAGACAAAGAATCATTTTTAAAGTCCCAGCAAGGCTGTGCCTTGGGGTCCTTGTTATTCTAAACTGAATCTTTGTTCCCCATCACCTAGAAGGAAAATGTCACTCAAATAAAAAAGGTTCCTTTACATGAAACTGTGTGTTTAAATGGCAACATATAATTTTATTTTGAAAAAATTAGGAGCAATTGCTGCTAAAGCCGTTTCAGGGACAAGGGGAGGGGAGGATCTGTCAGTACTTTGGGAACAAAAAATGATGTGCCACAAGGCTTTATTCCAATCATTTGCTTCATAGTTAAGTTTAATTACACATTACACACTGTCCTGTAATTATGTTGCTTGGGAAACTGCCAATTTCCCCCTTGAAATGTTAAAAGTCCCTTAATTTATTTTAAAGACTCAGCATTGGCTCCGCCAGCACCCCCGCCTCAGTGCACATGGGCTACTTGGTTTCTGATCTTGCTTTCAATGTCGGGTGGTGAGCAGTGAGGGATCCACCTAGGAGTCTGGCCTGTGCTCAGAGCTCCCAGAACACTGAACAGTCAGAGGGCTGACTGTGCTCAGAGCTCCCAGAACACTGGCCCAATGCAGTATATTTATACTATGATCTGAAGCCTATTATTATTTTTTATTTTGGCTTTGAAATTCACAGCAGCAAAAGCTGAGAAACATGCCTCTTCATCTTTAGTCTCAGGAGTTTGGGGTTAAAGTCCTTTATTCCCATCAAGGGAATAAACCCCCTATTGCCCGCTAGTAGCTTACAGCAAGGATGGAAAGATAACAAGCACGGAGCAAATAGATAGGAAGCCTCCGGAAGATGGCGCAGCAAAAAAGAGCTACTCTAAGGAGTACGAAAGGAAACAGTTAACTGAAATTGTTTGGAGCCCCTTCTGTGTGATGGCAATGTGTTCAGGACTTGGCCAGTGTCGCAGTCATGCAGACCATTAGTGACAATGGTCACCACTCAAGGGTCTTCAAGAACCTAGCAGACAACTAGAACACAAGAAGCAGCCAAACATAATAAAAGGAATGTCGGGCTCTGAGTCAACTGGACAACAAGAGTAAACCCTTCCTCCTAAAATCCCTGGGCTAGTGGAGCAAACCACACTGCTGGGACTCATTTGAACTGTATCCGCAACCTCCATATAAATCCAGGAGCCCCTAAGTAGCACAGGGTATAATAGGGACAGTGGACACACACTCTCTGAACTTAAAATTCAGCTCCAGCATTTCCTTAGTTGTGTGACCCTTGGGCAAGCCACTTCACCTCTCTGGGGGTCAGGTTCCTTACCTATAAAATGGAAATACTAATAGGGCCAACCTCAGAGGGGTGCTGTGAGAAGCTCAGGAAAGTGTTTGCCCAGTTGTTACTTTATAGCAAGCTCCAAAGAGGTGTTTGTTATTATAATTACATTTATGTTCTCGTTTTACAGGACAGAGAAGTTGAAGAGTTTCTCCAAAATTGCTTTGAACTTGACAGGCACCCCGATGAACAGAACAGAGAGACCCACAGACTGGAAGAAGAGGAGACAAAGGTTACCTTATCTTCCCAGGTCTGGGAGCAGAGAAAGGAAGATTACAAGGTACGTTACGTACTCAAAATATACTCAGGGCTCAAAAGATGGCCGCTTTTCTTATACCAGGATATCACTTAGCGTTGTCTTAAGGTTTCTGCTGTCCCAGTCATGAGTTAGGGTCTAAATCAATATTTTTTCCCAATTATTTTCAAAAAGTACTATTTCCTACGTGTATATCGTCAAGAGGAAGAACTGATTTTAAGGTTTTTACTTATTTTTTAATTTCAGATTAATATGAGGGTACCTACGATTAGGTTACATTCTTTGCACTTGTAGGGTAGAGTCCAAGCCATAGTTGGTGTGTCACATACTCTTACCTTGTGCCCAGTAGTTGAGGCCTTACCAGACCCCTCTCCTGTCCTCCCACCCACGCTTGAATTTAATTGTGTTTTTCTCTCTTAATCTGCCAGTATCAACTTAGTATTGAGTACACAGGATGCTTGCTTGTCCATTCTTGAGATATTTTACTTAGGAGAATTGTTCTCCAAGTCCACCTTTTTATGGCTGACTAGTATTCCATGGTATACATATGCCAACTTTTATTAACCCATTCATGGGTTGATGGGCACTTGGGTTGTTTCCACATTTTGGTAATTGTGAATTGAACTGCTATAAGCATTTGAGTGCAAATGTCTGTATAATACAAATATTTTTTTTTTGTTCTGGGTAGGTAGATACTTAGTAATGGGATTGCAGGATCAAATGCAAGGTCTACTTTTAGCTCTTTAAGGATTCTCCATACTTCCTTCTCCAAAAAGCTGTATTAGTTTGTGATGCCACCAATAGCCTGTAAGTGTTCCCCTCTCTCCACACCCAGGCCAGCATCTGCAGCTTTGGGACTTTGTGAAGCAGGTTACTCTCACGGGAGTTAAGTGATATCTCAAGGTGACTTTGATTTGCATTTCCCTGATGATCAGAGACGATGAGCATTTCTTCATGTGTTTGTTGGCCATTTGTCAGTCCTCTTGGAAAAAGATTCAGTACATATCTCTTGCCTAATGATTGGAGGTTTTTATATAGTGTAAACATACTTTAAATTTTCCATCTGTTAAAAAATGGCTATAATGAAAGGACTTTGAGAAACAACTCTTAGGCAGAAATATCCATCTTTGCCCATTGTCTCGTTTACTTAACGTATCATAAATATTTTTATTCCAATTTGGTATAATGTATATTTAGATACATACACATGCCCTACCTCACAACTGCATGAAACCACTGTAAATTAATCATATAATATTTTTAAAGGCATTTCTGTTCCTTTCAGGATATTCGTTTTCTTTTCTAACAGTCACAAGTATGCAAAGATTTTCCACCTAGATGAAATGTTGGTCATAAACTATGAGAAATGCTACAGCAAGAATTGCAGGATATGTCACCAAACTGTATACATTAATTGTGTAATTTTTTTTTTTTGCACACCAATTATATCTCCATAAAGCCAGGAAAAAGTAAAGGACATGTAAAGAACAAGAAGTTTCCAGGATTTATTTTTTATTTTTTTGTCCTAGAAGCTTTAAGATGTTATAAATTCTGTTGGGTAATGGCTTTCTTAGATAAGACTTCATAAATTAGTTAGGTAGCAGGTTAATTAGGAGTATTTTATTGTGGGTTTTTTTTTTGGGAGGGGGGGTTTTGGTCATTTTTTTCTTTTTCTTAAGAGCATTTTATTTGTGACATTGCACCACACCAAATCAAACAGAGCAAAGGAGTCAGGTTTGTTCTGACCCCTACTTACTCCTCACCAGGATGTTTTTCTAAGAAGCAGTGACATTGTTTAAAACTAGGTCACTGGGAAAGGAAGCAAGTCCTAAGTGATTTTGAAATAGTTAAACAGCAAAATAATTTATAAAATGGTAAAATATTTATCTGCTCACTATGTTGTGAAAAACTACAAAAAAAGTAGCAAGCTAAGTTTTTGTATCTTGATAGATGTGCACAAGATAGATCACATGTCAAAATCCCAAAGGAAATAAGGAACTCACCTCGTGTAAAACACAAACTGCTGCTCTCTCTATTGGCTTGCTTTTCTATTTCTAGTATTTATGAACCATACCCTGGTTTTCGTCCTCACCACTAAATCCACTGTGGAAGGCACCAATGAGGGACATAGTAAGTGTTTGAAAATATTTCCTAAAAAAGACCAAGTGCTGTAGCTCACACCTGTAACTCTAAAAAAAGTAACTCTAGCCTGTAACTCTAGCACTTTGGGAGGCCAAGGTGGGAGGACTGCTTGAGGCCAGGAGTTTGAGACCAGCCTGAGCCAAGAGTGAGACCTTGACTCTACAAAAATAAAAAAATTAGCCAGGTAGGGTGGTGCACACTTGTAGCTCCTTGAGAGGCTGAACTCCTGATTGTTCCTTTGCAACCTGCTTTGTCTGTTTCCTAATCCACAACAGGTATTCATTTTCTCTGATAAAGATGAATATCATCATCAAGAATTACTTTACCCCGAAACCATCCTTTCTGTTTGCTGTAGCTTTTTTCTCAAGTCTGTTCTATTATCCCAGTGCCACCTGGAACCTGACTGTCATGTGTTGAGAGTTTCAGGTTTCCTGGCCGTTACTTCCTGCTTCATGGCTGAATCTTGGTTCCTACAGTGGTCTCCAGTAAGGTCTTGAGACAAATGAAAATTAAGACATTTGGGTTTCTCAGTAGTTCCTAGGGAATAATTAACACAGATCCTAGGTCCAAAGGTTTTATTTCCAATGAGATACTAAACTTCTCTCTTCTAAGACACTAAGCATTGCCATTCTAGGGAGGAAAAAAAAAATGCAAATATAAACAAAATACACAACATGCTCAGCTGTGTACTATCATATTACCCTGTCTCTAAAATAGTGACATGGGGATGGTGAGATTGAGCCAAGCACTGCCCCCCACCAGTCTCCTTGAGAGAGGGCCTCGTACCACTCCTGGGTGGGGAGAGCGGGGGAGTGGAGCATCCCCAGAAAAGGAGAAGTGATTAAGCCAAAGCGAGTAAGACTCAGGAGTCTGAAATTATGCTAAACCTTTGGATGTTACTCCACGCACAGTAGGGTGTTCAGATTTGTGATTCCTCCTCGTGTTCTGTGCCCGTCCAAGTTTGGGGTAATTCGATCACAGCCACTGCTTTCATTACTACACAGTTATGAAAGTTTACTCAAATATGACGTGAGAAGCCAGGCCATCTATCACAGAATTCATGTTACAAAAACAGACATTTATAACTTCTGTAAGGAACAAAAGTCATGATTCTCAGGTGATAAAAATGAAACAGTTGATCACTGGCAAGAGACGGTTTAAACAAAAATTACAGTCTTTACTTACATAATTAGCAAGAAATTATTAAAAGCCATGGTGCGCTAAGCACTTTGCCAATGGCTAGAATATAAATGATCCTTGGTGCCTGTTCACAAAGAGTTTACAATCAGGGAAGAGAGAGGGTAAATACATATAAAGTTATAAAATATTCTATAATTAGACTGTACGTGTGTATAAGAGCATGTATGGAGTCAGCCAGGTGGACGCTCAGGACATCCTCAGAGACAAGATGACCTTTGCCATGAGGGCTGCCCAATAGCCAGATGGCAGGACGGGCACTCGGGCAAAAGCAGGCGTGGCAGCAAAGACACAGCGAGGGGATGTGCTACTGCTCCATCACTTTGTATGGACCATGGCAATGGGAGGGCAAAGAAGAGAGAAATCAAAGTGGGTAGCAAGAGATCAAGGTCCAGAAAGACGCACTGGGCCAGGGGTGGTCCCTGTACAAATTTCTACATTTGAACTATCTGTGGAAAGATCCTTCTAGTAGTCAGCATGGGAAGTGGATTTGAAGGAGCCAGGCTTTAGCAGGGAGGCCGTTAAAACAATACTGCAGCTATACAGATGAATGAATTGAAGGGAACAGGAAATGCTCAAGGAGGTGGAATACAGGGCCTAGGCCCTGCCACCCAGATCTCACTGCCTGCACCACACAGGCCCTCCTGGACAGAAGTCGCAGGCGCGCGTACGTCTGGACGCTCCGAAACCCTGCCCCTCACAGACCTGGCCACCACATCCACCATCCTGCCAAGGCAGACATCCCCTTCTTCCTTGGAGAGGGTTTTATTTAGTTTAGCTCCAAAGTAACTCATTTGAACTGCTGCTCTCCATTGCCACTCCCACCGCTCTAGTTCACGGTGCTTCCGTTTCTCTACAATTTCCAAATGTTATTTTTGCTTCTAGCCTTGATTTCTCACCTTGGCTTACTAGGGGGAGAGTGATTTTTCTCAAATTAATTTTCATCGTCTTCACTCAAAACACTTCAAAAAATTCTGCACTGTCGTTAGGTCCAAACAAACGCTTGAAAATGGCTTAAATGTCCCTAATGAACTAGCCCACATCTGCCTCTCTCAAGCGATAGTGTATCTGTCACTGCCCCGCTCCCTGAACAAAGCGCACACAACTGTCACGCCATTGCTTGCGAGGCGGCCTCCGTGTGGGGTCCCTGCCTCACATGCTTCCCTTCACCTTGTTAACTAGTGCTATCAGTGCTCAGAGGAGCTGAGATGCCACTTCCTAAGCTGCTTTCCTGACCCCATCTGCGGTGGCACTCTCTTCTGGGCAGCCAGTATTCCCTCCCCAGCTGAGACACATGCCAAGTGATGTGGAAACTGCCTGGTATCTGTCCCTTCCCCGCGACCCCTCACTACCACCCACACCTTCCCTCTCCACACAGTGAACTCCCAGCATCAGGACCCCAAGTACCCTGTTCCCTGGGGACTCCCCCTCCCCTGGCCCACGGCGGACATTTGGTGGTCTTTCAGGAAGCACATGCAGCCTGTGTGACTGGGAAGAGCAAAGGCACACAGACTTCCTGGACATCTCATGCACCGGACAGGCAGGCAGAAACCCACTGAGCCAAGACATACAGCACCGGCCGCAGGAACCAAGACAGGCCTGGCCACCGGAAGCAGCGTCAGGTGTCCAGGGCAGGGGAAATGGCCTACAGTTGGCAAAATAGCTTCCAGAAAGTGATGAGTAGAAATCTTGGTGGAGGGTGTTGAAAATGTAGTGGCAGGTGAGCGGGAACGCAGGTGAGTGGGAACGCAGGCAAGAGGACCACTTGGAACACGGGGGGAACATGATACCTCGGGGCAGGGCAGCATCAAGGCACAGAGAGAATATTTGCGTGTGCAAGTGTGTGCATGTGTGGGTGTGTGAAAGAGACACAGACAGACAGAGAGGGAACATCTTTAAAAAAGATCTCAACCATAGGGCGGCACCTGTGGCTCAGTTGGTAAGGCGCCGGCCCCTATACTGAGGGTTGCGGGTTCAAACCCGGCCGCGGCCGAACTGCAACAAAAAAATAGCTGGGTGTTGTGGCAGGCGCCTGTAGTCCCAGCTACTTGGGATGCTGAGGCAAGAGAATCGCTTAAGCCCAGGAGTTGGGAGGTTGCTGTGAGCTGTGTGATGCCATGGCACTCTACTGAGGGCCATAAAGTGAACCTCTGTCTCTACAAAAAAAAAAAAAAAATCTCAACCATAGATCTGACTGGCAAAGACAGTGAATGGTCAGGCTATATTCAGGTATAAAATAAGCATTTAGCAAATGGAAGATATAGGTATAAATGAATAACTGCATTCATATGGGAGATTTACGTCATCAGTAAAAGCAGATTTTATCAAAACTTTAAACACAAGTGATCCTCTTTTGATGTTTCAGAAGACACGCTTTAGCTCATGGATCTAACTTTACTGAGCTGTCCAGGCTCACTATTTTCACTGTGGAGCACTAGTGGACTATCACTGAGATTTCTATTTTCAAACTCACCCCACAACTTCCTTGCAGAAAGCCTCAGACTTCACATATAATCCACTAACCCTTTCTGTTCAGGGGAATGGCTTTAGCATTCTATCTAGTAAATGCCCCAAAGTCAAATGAGACACAGGAAAAAAACATCAGGGATAAAGACATCAGAGATAGAACAATGTCTAACCAACAATGAAAAGTGCATGTGGACTCAGGAAAGCCACATTGATCTTTACCGATAGGATTGTCTTTTAAGTCCCTATCAGATAGAAAGTTCTGTCAGGTTGCCATGGTAGTAATTTCACTTACAGTGTTTAGAAAACGCAGTGGGGAAAGCAAGCCTAAAACATTAAGTTACTTTTCATGAGACACATGCTTCTTATGCAATTAACAATACATTCAGCATCAATAAGCTCTAATTTTAGAAACATTCATTGGCAAACATTCATCAGAAATTCACTTTCTACTCAGCTTCTACTTTTCACACTCCACTCTCAATGGCTATCTCAAAAACGTTAATTTACTTACTAGGAACACAGATTACATTCCTTGGAAACATTTGTGCAACAAATATATACACATATAAGTGAAATAAAAGTTTTATGAAAAAATAATTTTCTTATGGCAGACTGCCTTTCGGACCAAACACCTGATCCCAAACCTTTTAGAGATATTACCATAAAATCCTCTATATAATCAAATTACAAATAATATTTTAGAATAGGTCAAAGCTTCCCAAGTTGCATATGTAGAAAATCACATCACTTTAAAACATACTGCCTAGAGAGAACTCAGAAATCTGCCATGGCTTTATTCAGGGGGGCCAGCGCTGGGTGGTACAATTCTTCACTGCGTAGACTGTCCCACAGATCACAGGTTTGGCCAGTAAGTTATCAGAGCGACAACCATAATAAGCCTGCACATTTCCAAATGGCCTCTAGGGGCATGATTACTGTCCCAGCTGAGAATCACCAAGTCTCTTTGTTTACTTGAGCCCAGACAACAGGAACTGTCCACATTTATATTAGTAGATATTGATAGTGCCCAGGTTTCAACCCAGGTCTTTAGGAGGCCAGTGCCACTGAGAATCCAGCAGAGAATGTCAGGGTAATACACAAGCTCTATCAAACCAAGTTCAGCCTCACTCTTCCTGCTTCAGGCGATCTGCTCGTCACATCTTTCCGAAGCTTAGACATAAGCATTACTTTGCCTGCTGACAATTCCCCTGCCCCATTAATTCACATCCCCCTGAAATCTCAGCCTGGTATCTACGTCATGTGACAGAATCCGTCATGTGACAGAATCCGGGCTCTTCTCCCTGCAGACAGGGATCGGTATCAGCACAAATCAAGGACTCCACCCAGACACCCCTGATGGGACAAGGCCTCTGTGTCACTTCACCTTAGTGCCATTCATTCACACTTCGTCCTCTCCATGCTGGCACCGTGCCATCAGCAGGGGGCATCTTCTATTTCAGAGAGGAAAGACAGGCCTCCACTTCCTTCTGCTCGACTCACAAATTATCCAATTTGATTAGTCAATTGTAAAATGTGAGAAGGCATCTGTTTCCCCCCTCAACTCTCCCATTTTTCTCTTTCTTGTTGCACATCTTACTGAATCTCCAGCACTAGACTGAACAGAAACAGGACACCAGAGAGAATCCCAGGCCTCTTCCCAACTTTGAGAATACGTCTAACGGGGTCTCCACTGAATTTGAGATTATGCAGGTTGGGGGGTAGATAGTTCATTTCTGTCCTTTGCTATCTAAGTTTCAGTTTTTGTCACAATATTGAACTATATAAAATGTTTTTCTAGTATCTATAGTATTTTTTTAAAATGTCATCATGTAAAAAAATTTTTAAAGTTAAAAATCTTCATTGCAGTCCCCCAATTAATTTCACTTAATTTTGATTTTTTTTTTTTTTAAGTTTACTGAAAAAATCGAACAACTGGAGTCACTCATCTGTAGCAGGCCACACAGCTCACAGCAAGGAGAGGCAAGAGCTAAGCTTGGAACATTCAGTAATCATAAGAAACACCTTGGTGGTAAGGGCATGGGGAGGCATTTGGCTCCCATAACGTGAGACCTTCAGAGACCAGAACAGCAGTGATTGGCAGTCTTTACACTTATAGTGCAAGAGCCATGGGATTATGTCTCTGTAAGAAGCTGCAGGAGCAGGCAGTGGGGAGCACATATACATTCTATCACAGACCCACTCACCTGACTCTTTCGCTTCTCCTGACTGCTAAGATTCATTCTCTTACTAAGACTGCTTCTCTCCCTCAAAGATCGTTTCTCTCTCTCCCTTTTGCTGAGGCAAATAGCCCTTGGGCACCTAAGGGTAACTGTTCCTGAGCTAGATAGCAGCGCAGTCTGTGGGGAACATAGCTAGATAAGCTGGGGCTGGAGACCTGGTCAGTCCCAGGCCCTGACACTCATCTAGAGATAATCCCCCTGTTTTTGCAAGTTTGGAATTAAAATTCGGTAAGAAAATATTTATCTGAAAAGGGCTTGCTGGCTTACCCGGATGTACGCATCCTGGTGGTGCTTGGCAAAGTAGAGCATGTTGTCCAGAGCCAACATCCCAGGAGGAGTCTGGGTGAAGTCCATGGCAGGGTTGACATGATTCTGTGATGAAAACAAAATATTTGGTAAGGTTCAGTCTTCAGAGATTTCATCAACCACCAGGGATCTGGTTTCTCTCCTTGAGAATGATGACCCACAGGGCCAGTTCCAAATAAACATGATGCCGTTTTCTATCTCCCTGTAAATCTGTTGGGAGGGGTAGAGATTTCTTTGTACAGCTCCTCAGATTCAGCAAAACCAGCTATTATACCTGGGACTAGGAGGTTGAAGTTCAAAATATGGAAATGTTGTTAGGCATGTAACATCATGAGGAAAAGAAAACGATACAAAATTTATTTCTGGTGGCTGCTCTAAAGTGAAACTGACAGAAGCTGGAGAGAAAGACTTAGAATGAAGCTACATCCCTGCCCTTTAACTCACAAAGTGGCTCCCAAGAAGCCACTACCTACCCACACCTTAACCCCCTTATCCTCGTGTGTGGACAGGCGTCGTGAACTGTCCAGGATAACACAGCCCACAGGCCTCTGAGCACAGGCCTGGATAACATTCAGGTGTTCAGGTCGACTCCCAGAAAGAGTGTCTGGCCTTGTGGTCACACTCAACGCTGAGAACCCTGAAGATGAAATAATAATTACAAATATGCTGAGCCAAGGAATAGGCCTGACTTATCTCAAGTCTCCACGTGCCTGAAATCACCTGGGAAATACACAAGACTCTTATTTAAGAGCTGTAGACCATTCTCCACCATTAATCACTGAAAATTCCGAAGTGTCCTAAAAATTCAGATCTAAATGGTAAACGATTTAAGGGAAAGCAATCCCCCCTCCACAGTTTAAATAGATGAAAAAGAAATGTTAAAGACGTATTAAAGAAAACTGCTTTGGCCTCAGGATCCAGCCCATTTGCATGAAATGATATATTTTCACTTTGTCCTTTAATCAATTTAAAGAGCTTGAAGTTCTATTCTAACAGGGAAATTTTGGTTAAGGGGACTTTTTCCTAATTTCAGTAAGGAAGGCCTTTTCTTCACTTGTTCAAGGTTCAAACAACTCACACTTTTCCACATTATTCAAGAATACAGCTAAACTCTCTTCCATGCAGATTAGAAATTTTGTTTATAAACTAATGAACAACATCCACAACTACGGGAGAGCAGTGTTGCCTACTGGCCACAGTTCCACAGTTCTATTTAATTTTTTTATTAAATCCTAACTGTGTACATGAATTATTTATGGGGTACAATGTACTGATTTCATATATAATTTGTAATGCTTACATCAAACTGGTTAACCTAGAGCGTATCCTTGTCCATAGTAACACATTGTGTCAGTGCAAGGATTTGAATATTTTATTTTAGCGTTTTATCTTGTTTCATTTATTATAAGTGTTGGAGAGTTTTTAAAATACCAAAGTACTGCTACCAAGGACAAGAAAGATAAATCTCATAAAATAAATATAACTATGATAACAAAAATAAAAATCATTTGGTATGTCAAATGCAGTGGGGTCCAGTCTTAACTGAAAATAATGATCAGATATTTAATCTAAAAAGTAACTATTATTTAAGATTTTATAATATTTTTAGTTATTTAGCAAAGAATAGTAAAATGTAGATTGATTAGTTTGATTTCAATACATTAGATTTTCAGAATGCAACCGCAATACATCCTCTTCGGAAAGACATATGGAGATTCCTTAAATAACTCAAATTAGACTTACCATTTGATCCTACAATCCCATTATTAGACATCTACCCAGAAGAAAAAAAAAATCATTTTGTTGTAAGGACACTAGATTGTTTATCACAGCTCAACTTACAATCACCAAGATGTATAAACAACCTAAATGCCCATCAACTCAGGAATGAATTAACAAACTGTAGTATATGAATACCATGAAATACTATTCAGCCATAAAAAAGATGGAGATTTTACATGTTTTGTATTAACCTGGATAGAGCTGAAATGCATTCTTCTTGATAAAGTATCCCAAGAATGGAAAAGCAAGTATCCACTTTACTCAATACTAATATTAAGGTAGTAGATGATATAATACACACCCACATAAGAGAAAAACTCAATTCAATTCAAGTTGGGGGATGGGAAAGGAAGGAGGAGGAGAGAGGAAAGGAGGAAGAGGATTGGGTCTCCCACTTAATGGGCACAAGGAAGCGTAGATGGTACACCTCGTGGGTGCAGGATACAGCAAGAGGGTCTCTACCTAACAAATGCCAACATTGTCATCTCACTGTACTCTCACATAAACCTGAAATTTTAAAAAAGTGAATAATGGTTGAGTACTTTCAGAGTGTTATCATGATTTTACACTTTCCATGTATGGACGCTCATCTGTGGTGGGTACAGTTGTTATCTCCATTACACTGGTGGGAAAACTGTGGCTTAGATGAGTTGAGACCTTGACCAGGACCTCCCATCTTGGCTTTGGCAGAGCAGACAATGACTTCTTAGACAATATGTCTCAACAATCCTTTGTTCCTATCTTTTACTTACCACCACTTTCAAAGTTGAGTGCATTTATTTTAGTACTTCTAGCATTTAGACTTTGCACAAAGACTGAGAAAAGTTTATGCGAGAAAAATGTAGGCTAATCAATACTAACTGCTAAGCAGCATGGGCCAGCCAATGAAAGAGGGTGTGCCACATGTAACAGAGAAAACATAACATTTATTTCAGATATATTTCTAGTGTTGGTCTATGAGTTTCAAAAATAAATACATTAAAAAGAAGGAATCAAGTAAAACAAGTAAAATTTCTCTGATTTTAATTCCAGCAACTTCCTAAAGCTATGTGTTAGAGAAGATGACCAGTAAGAAGATCATAACCATGGCTGAAGAGTTGTCAGTCTTATTTGATTTTGCACCCAGGAGCCCACTGAAATGTCCTGCTATTAATCACACCCCTCCTCAAGCACACATTCAGTATATCAATTAGGGCATTGCTGTTTTACCCTCTGGGAAGCCAAGGTGGGGGGATCTCTTAAGCTCAGGAGTTTCAGATCAGCCTGAGCAAGGGTAAGACACCTATCTCTACTAAAAATGGAAAAATTAGGCAGTGTTAGACTGGTCCCATGGCACTCTAGCTTGGGCAATAGAGTCAGACTCTGTCTCAAAAAAAAAAAAAAAAAAAAAAAAAAAAAAAATCCTTGCAGTTTAGGAAAAAACGTCATTTATTTTTAAGATTCTTTTGAAGAATAATATAACTGATTAATAAATACTCCCAACAAAATAATGTCTACTAAGCACCAGGGATGGTGCCAAGCATCTTGCACATGGAGCTCTTAATCCTCATAAAACCCTCACCAGTTAGATACTATAGTTATCCTCTTTTGGCAAGAAGGAAACTGAGGCACTGACAATTTGGGTAGCTGGTATATATAGCAGAGCCAGAATGTGAGCTCTGAGCATAGGCTTTTAACTGGGTTGATCAACAACCTGACATTGCTGGGAATTCCACAATGATGTCCTCAGCTGTTGTACTTCTCCTCAGTCAACACTACTCCCTCAGAAGAGTGGGCCTAAAATCCATCCTTTTTAATAAAAGCTGTTAATTTCCCCATCCCTCCTAGACATTATCATAGAACAAAGTCTCTCTCATGTTCAATAAACCATATCCTAATTGTCTCAGACAAATAAGCTCTTGCTAAGCAAAAGCCAGTTAGAAAATTGCCTTTGATTTTCAATGACTTGCTCTAAATTATGAAGCATCACTAGATTTTAGATGAAAAAAAAGTATTTTGTAGCTGGAAGTAAATTCTACTTTTTTTTTTCCTTTCTAACTCCAGGTATCATTTTTCCAGCCTCTTTACAATGATTTTTTTTTATAATATCCAGGGAAATAATTTTACAAGCAGAGATTCTGATAACAGGAAAAGGAAAAGAATTACATGCCAAAGCATTTTGAAAGCTTTCTGTACTGTGACAAAAATATGCTGAGAGCCAGGAAAGGCCAACAGCTCCCCAACTTCTCTCGTATTTATGAGATGCTCTGGTACAGATTTATCTTCTTTTCTTGTTCTATGTTATTTTTTTCCACCTGTCTTGAAATGGAAGCTGCAGGAAATTTGATGAATGGCTTGAAATTTCCCCTTGCTTTACTGTAAAGCCCATGTACCTCTGTACATCCTCTCAAAATGTCATTTGTTAGTGCCTGCAGAAGTGCTGCTCAGTGAATCATAGCAGACATCTCTCAGCCCTGGGGGACAGGGTGAGTGGCTGCTTCCCTTTCCAAAACACAAAGGTTTTTAAGTTGGGGGGTGTGGTATTAACCAGCAGAAGATACCATGAGATATTTTGTAGTGAGCATCTTATGTGTAGTTTGGGTGTCTACTTTGAGAATCTAATTCCTGAAGATTAGTTTCTCCTCTGTTACTGACATGCTAGTTTTTCAGATGAATTATTTCAATCATACATCCGAGGGAAGGTATAAGCTCCATGACAGAAAATTTCTAAAATTGTTTTGGGCCCAAATACCACAGCCTTTGGAGAGCTGCAGTGGACCTTAAATATAATCTTGGCCAGTCCCCTTATTTTATAGATGCAAAAAGTGAGTCTCTGGTGAACAATGTTGCTCAAACTCCAGCAGGCTCCAAATCTCACGAAGGGCTTGTTAAAGCACCAATTACTGGATCCTGAGTGTCTGAGTCCATGAGCTTGGGACGGGATGGAAGAATCTGCATCTCTAATAAACTCCCAGGAGATATTGATGCTGCTAGTTGACCACACTTTACGACCCACTGGTGGACAGAATGACTTATCCCAAATAACACAGGTATTATCAAAAGAAGATGTAGAATCCAGACACCCCAAATCCTTGAATCCCATGCAGTGGCTATCCCATCACACTTGTTCCAAGGTACAAATGCATTTCAGATATACTTGCTGTGCACCTGCTCTAGGGGGCAGGACTCATCAGTGAAACGAATGCCTTTATTCAGAAAAGGGAATTATAACTTAGAAGCGTCTCAATTCTCTTATGCTCAAATTTCTGACTAAAATAATATGTATTAGCACCTCTGCAGGGAAGTAGGAAACTGTAATCCGTCAATATTTTTGCTCTTGAATGCTTCCTGGTTGGGGAAATAGCACTGGCACTGGCTGGATGATTTTTAAATGATCTGTATTTTTCAATTGCCAATGCCATGTGAGTCCTTCATTAGTGTGGAAAATAAAGAGATGATTACAATAATGCCTGCCAGATGGCATATCGTGGGGAAAGCCTTGGAGGATTTAGGAGTTAATATTTGTGCTATATGAGTGCTTGCATTTGCTGAACAAATATAACATTAAAAACAACCTTTAAAACAAATCACGTGGAGTGAGTATGCTTTAGTCTATGAAAAAACCCCTTCAAGGTTATTTCTTGAGGCTGGTGGGTTAAGGTCAGGTTCTCTGAGGGCAAGAGGAGCCATCCAGGAAGTCTGCCTCCCACTCAGGACAAACGACCGTGTGAGGTTTCAACAAGCGCCCTAGCACAACAATGCTCTGCCGTGAGTGCTCCCAAAAGTGCCCTGGGGAGCTCTGAAAAATCCTGATATCCAGGCTACACTCCTAATTGGTTCAATGAGAAGCTCTGTGATTGGGATCCAAACAATTATTTAATACACTTTTTTTAAGCTCCCCAAATGATTACAATGTCCAGCCAAGGTTGAGAACTCCTTTTCCAAATGAATGGTTCTCAAACTTGAGCAAGCACCAGAATTGCCAGGGGGTCTGTTTAAAAACAAGTTACTGGGCACCACCTCCAGAGCTTCTGACTCAGTAGGTCTGGGCTGAAGCCCAGGATTATCTACGTTCATACAAGTTTTCAGGTGCTACTCCTGAGCTCTGAACCATAGGAATCATCGTTCCAAAGCCACAGTAACCAAATGCAAGAGCATGCCAGGGATCTATAGCCACCTGCTGATGCAGTCACTTGACTTCCCTGCACCAGTATTAGGTTAGACAGTGACCTTTATCGAATGAGTGCTTTAGGTAGAACAAACATTCTCTGAGCTGACATAAGTAGTTCTGACCTGGCTGCTCACACACCTCATAATGAAGCTCTTGAAAGCCTCTGAATTTGGAACCCCCAACACAGATCAGGGTCCCCAAAGTCCTTACAAGTAGCCTCTAGGAAACTTCAGATTCTGCCTTGGTTTGTCACCATTAAATTTGATAAAAATCAATAGATTGGATGAAAACAGAGAAGATGATCTATCAAATATGGCTTAAGACAGAAAGGCAGCAAATATGCTGAAAAAACAACTGTGACCAGCTATCGGCACCAGTACTGGCAGACGTCACGCCAGGTGCTGTAAATGCATGCCTTTAGTTCATCTTCCCAACTACCTGGTGAGGCGAATAACCAGGTACATGTTACTGCTCTCATCCTATGATAAAGTCACAACTTACAACTTGTGCTAGTAAGAGGCAGAGTCACCACTTCAATTCTGTAGCTTTTTTCCTACTTAGGTTCAAAAGGTCTTTGATGACTAGAAATACAGGCTCCATTAGCAAGAAGGAATTTAATCAGGGAAATGTAAAGTCTTGTAAAAAGAATTTTAAAAATTCAAGCACACATCTACTGAGTAAGGACAATATGGTTTAGGAATAATTCATGAGCGCCTAGCTCCTCCTCATTAAAATTTGATGCTTTAAGGTAAAACACAAAGAATCCTCATGAGAGAAACACCCAGGAAGATTCGAAGGATTTAGGGTAATAGATTCTAAGCCACCTGGATTCCTTCCCCACTGCACCTTCCTCTCTCACACACACTCTATTTTCACTGCCTGGCCTCCCTGACATCTCTGCTAGTTAGTCTCTGGAATTCCACTCACCTACCTGCTTCTTCCTGGCCTTCAACCCGGCTCTGTTTCTCCCGGCTGGGCAATTCCACAGCTGTACCCATGGTGGATAGCCCTAGCTCAGCTGAGTTCTAAGTCCATCTCCAACTGTCGCTAAGGGAACCTCCTCCCTGAAAATGTTCTGAAACCAAAGGAAGTCCATGACTATTCACATTATCAACACATTAGAGTTAGATCCGGCAGTAAGTACAAGAGGAGTCGATTTCACGTGGTAGCCAGAAGGCTCTGACGTGTCAGGTTTCATCAACAGGAGCACAAGAAGAAGAATGGAGGAGGTTCCACCGGGCTGGGCCTGGCTCAGGTCCCATCCGGACACAACACACAGCCAGGATGCCATCCTCTCCCAGCCAACCTCTGATGTACAAGAAATCGTGCCTGCCAGAGTGACCAAGCGGAAGCAGAAATATCAGAACAGAGAGACGTGTCAGAAAATTTGGGGATATTTAGCCCTAGTGTGTGTGTGTAGAAGTGGGATGGGGACTGTGTCTTTAGGCATCTGAAGAGTTACTGACAGTACTTGGTGCCACTGCAGAAAGCAGGATTAGCAGACAAGTTCCTGTCCTTAATAATTCTGCAGCAGGGACCAGATGTCCAGAGCATGGAAGGGCAGATGACCACTAGCAACCCCTAGCTCTTTCTCCTTATCACATAATTTTCAATGTCTCCTATTATGCAAAGCACTGAGCAGGACAGAAACGATCCATCTCATCCAGAGGTGAATTTAAAACAAAAATAGCACCTGCCCTCAAGGAACTAACATCTCTGAAGTGAGTTATAAAAAGCCTTCACAATACAGTAAGATGCACACTCTGATAAATAACTTCACATATGCACTCAGTGAAAAAAAAAATACATTAAAAATTCTAGATTTGGCGGCAGTGCCCGTAGCTCAGTGGGTAGGGCGCCGGCCACATACACTGAGGCTGGCAGGTTCGAACCCCGCCCTGGGCCAGCTAAACAATAACAACTGCAACAAAAAAATAGCCAGGTGTTGAGACCATGCACTGCCATGTATGCAGTTTAGTAAAGTCTGGGTTGACTTCATTATCTTGAAGCAGCAGAACTGAAGCTTACTGAATAAAGGGATACACTCAGCACAGTTTATTTGGTATGTTGATTCAACAGCCAATACAAAGAATTACCATAAAAACTCAATTAAAAACTGCCTTTGGAATAAATTTCATTTAAAACGAAGCTGGTTATGGTTTTTTAAAGAAAGTCTTTATGAATAATGAAATAGTACTGTCAAGGTTTATAAAGGTATCTGTAATTTTTCTGCTTCGGCTCAGTGCATGTGGGATTTGGAACAATCCAGGCATCCTGGCTCGCTGGAGCACTAGCTCTGTGTTCCTTCTCCCCAGCTCATTTTGGTCCACTTTGGATCCTCTTTCTCTCACCACTTGTCACTTTAACACAGGGATGAAGTAGTATTGTTTTGATGCACTGCTGAAGGAGAAACAGTAGATTTCTCATTGTCCCCTTGTGGGTTCTCCACCCACAGGGAGAACACCGGCTCTTTCATCAAGAAACCCATTCCCTTAGCACCTGGCACAGCTCTCCAGGCTGTCGGTGGTAAGGGACCACCATGCAGAGGAGAGGTAACCTCTTCACTGCTGGGGGGCTGGGAGCTGATCGAGCTGCAGCTGCTGCAGATGGACTCCTGGGGCTCAGAGCCATGCACGGAGGTGTGCTGCGCCCAGCTTCCTCCAGAATCTAGCACTGGAACTGCAGTAGGGTTAGTAATTGCAAAAATAGGGGAAAATATTTCTACAATAATAAACCAGGGGAACATCTAGAAATGTTCTTCATGGCTTTACTTACAATAGTAGCAAGGCGTACATGGTGATGATGGTGACAGCAGCTCTGATGGTGGGCACAGCGCTACCACATACAGGGCAGTCAATGGGTGCCCAGTACTGTTCTAAGCCAGCAGGTGGCAAACTATAGCCCAGCTGCCAAATCAGGTCCACCAACTTGTTTTGTACAGTTGTGAGCATAAAATCTTTTTCTTCTTTTACATTTTAATTGTTTTAAATCAAAAGAATAACGTGTGATGAGAAAATGACAGAAATTCAAATTTCAGTGTCCGTAACAGAAGTTTTACTGGAATTCAGTGACATTCATTGAGTCACATGCTGCCTGTGGCTCCTCTCCCACTGTGGAACAGAAGCAAGAGCTGTGAGAGAGACTCGCAAAGCCTAAAATACTGACTGCCCGGCCCTTTCTAGGAAGTATTTGCCTGTTTTTGTGCTAACATTGATCTCCCAGTGATATCAGTCCTTATCATTAGTTTAAAAGGTTAAAAATCTCAATTAACAAAGAAACACTGATGGTTTTTACTCCTGAACAACACCACCATGACACCCTTGTAAATGATTAATGTTTTATTCCCCTGGATAAATACTGTAATGATTTTATAGATTCTTAAATATTTAATGGGGGATTTTTGTGTCCTGCAAATATTATGCTGAAGGAAGTGTTTTTGGGACCCTTAAATAATTAGTACGTTCCCCCTCCTCTGCCAGCTAGTGTCACAGTGATTCAGTTCCCAACCTTACCATTCTCTAGTACTTTCCCCCTTGCTGTTCAAGATAAATCATAGGCACAGGTATTCAGATATTTAAAAAAAACAAAAAACAAAACAAAACCTATAATTTTGACATGTTAGGGACTTGGGTTGTGGCTGTTAAGCACTTGCTTATAAATAGGAAAGTCTGGCTTTCAAATATGGGGACTACAATCTCTTTTCCATCACTGGCTACATAGAATTCTTATGCCTATTTTAAAGATTATCAAACTGAGGAACAGAGAGGTGAAGTATCTGGCCCACATTCACAAACCAGCAAACTGGGATTTGAAGCCAACAATTCAGAATCCATATTCTTAACTAAAGTAGTGAAAAGAAAAACTAGTTAACTATGTAATGGAAAATCCTTTTAAAATTATGTTCATGGAGCATTTACTTATCACAAAAGCAAATGGTGGGAATGTAAAATGTATGTTAATTGTATGTTGCATATAATCTCTATAGCGGTATATATTCCTTGTCAATGTGTATTTTATGTTAAAAATTTCCTATATATTCTCATGAAATAAAGTATACATGAGTTAGCTATTATCAAGACACAGATTTATCATGATTACATATTTTTTAAATGTGTTAAAAGCCTAGAAAGGATTTCACCAGAGTATTAAGAATAATGACTGGTAGTGGTGGGAAGTCATGTAATTTTTTTTCTCTCTGTCCTTATTTTCCTAACTTTTCCTCATGTCTTCATTACATTGATTTTTATTTATATTTGATTGGGGGTGCTCCCTGTTCTCTAACAAGGAAATAAATTTATTTTACAGAAGAGCATAAAAAATTGGATTTTCATCCTGGGCTCTGCTCAAGTGTTTACTGACTCCGACCCTGCAGGTCCCTGTCCTGCTGAGCCAGAGGGACATACCCTGGGCAGAAAGGGTCATGCCCCCTGCTCAGGTGAGTCCTGTGCAGGCAGCGTGGATGGCCTGGATCCTGCAAGTCATTCCAAGCTCCTGCCATCAGATGGGGTGACAAGGCTGTTGTTCTGACAGAAGAGCCCAGGAGGGGCAGCTGTGTGACCCAAATCCTCAGAATCGGGGGCAATCGGAGCTCCTGAGACTTCTTTGGTGTGGGCCACTCCAGAGTGTTGGCTGAAGTTGCCTGCTCTGCCCCGCTGTAGCCCTCTGATCTTTTACAACCACATCTCCCTTATTCTGACACTTAAGCTAGCACCTCCTAGTGCGTCAGCCGGTGAGTCCCTTCACCACTCACTGGGAGATCTAGGCCAGCCTCAGGTGATCTCTGTTAATGGTGACAGTGGGTGATGTAATCCTGAGGGGACCCTTTAGCTACAAAGCTCTCTGACCTGTAAATACTCAGGGTTCCACCAACAACTGGGTTAAACCACCGAACTACTGACATCCGGCCACTTTTGAACTACAAAAGTGTAATGTTACATGGCTCATCTTAGTAACAGTGGAGCGAAATAGATGCAGTTACACCCAAGTTTTGAAAGTTTCTGAAAGGAGGAGGCTTTCTGGAGAATGGGATGAGAGCAAATGCGGAAGTCAACTGGAGCGCAGGATACAAAGATCAGAGCAACGGCCAGAGTTTCTGTTTGAACATGAGTTATTAAAATTAATTTTTCAAATTAACTTTTTCAAATTCATCTTGGGAAAGCCTGCTCTGAAACCAGCCAATACCTACGTGGAGTTACCCACTCTCTTCCCGTAGCACTTGTCTGGAACGGCAGGGGTGCGGCGGCCTCTGCTTCGGTTTAGTGTCAGCCCATGCACAGCTGCCGAATGAGAAATGCCTTTCCCAGCCCGGAGAAGGAGCTTCTGAGGATGAGGATTTGAGTCCATCACCAAGCAGAGATGTAATAAACTTGAAAGAGGCCGAGAAATACTTGAAATGTTAGATAAATAGCATATGAATGCCAACTTGCCCCTAACCTTAGCAAACAGATGAAATGGAATTAAAAACTACTATGTTTAGAAAGAAAAGGGGAAAAAGCTTCAGTTTTCCTTGTGAATCTTATGTGGTCCTGGTCCCAGACAGAGCCAGCTATGTAGGGAGCTGGCCTGGAAATCTGTTGGCAGGAGGGGGTATTCTCCTCCCAACCTAGGATGGAGGCAGGGGGAGGGCATTCTCCTCCCAACCTAGGATGGAGGCAGGGAGGGGGCCTTCTCCTCCCAACCTAGGATGGAGGCAGGGAGGGGGCCTTCTCCTCCCAACCTAGGATGGAGGCAGGGAGGGGGCCTTCT
>CAUYPK010013116.1:0-27077 GCA_963574355.1 Loris lydekkerianus
CCGGCCTGAAACTGCCTCTACCTAGATACAGCCAATGTGGTACCATGCCACTGGCCCGACCCTGTCACTCACCTCTTCCCCTGCCTTCTTTCCCTGCCCCTTCTCCACAATAAAAAAAAAAATAAATAAAAAAAAAAAAAAAAAAAAAAGAATAGGTCATTCAAATTCCTTGACAATCAACATTACTATTTTGAAGCTTTATTTTCCCCTCTACAACAATGACATTCTTATAAAGGAATGCAAGTAACAGCAGTGTAACCACTGTGTATTAGTTGGTTTTAGGACAAAAAAGACACCAGTTCTGCCTAACCACAGGATGAGGGCTGCTTATTGGAATTACACTTTGGGGGAACAGCGATGAGACAGACAGATGAGGAAATGCGGAGAAAGTCAAACTTTCTTCTTGAAAGTCCTCTAGGGTTGCACAAATAGGAATAAGAATAAAAAATGTTGGTCACAGGGATTGGACAATTTCTCCTGCCTTCACTAGCATTTCTTGTCCTGTGATGGGTATACCTTTGTATGGGTTTCAATAATTAAGCAGAATACACCCTTATCTATTTTTAATATCTTTCTTTTAGTTTCATAGAGCCTTTGTTTCTAGCTTTGTAAGAAATATACAATTGGAGTTATTCCAACAGCAAGTATTTGTGTCAGCAATAAAATGTGTAAGCCAACTATTTTGTTTCTGAATGTGATGGAAAAGTCTTTCTACCATTGATTAAAGGACTAGGAGAAGGTAGGTATATGTTATCTTAGGATTCTGCACATCACGCACATGCACACACACACACACACACACACACACACATATCTTCTATTCTTTCTCTCTGTCTTATTTTTGTAGCATGTGTAGTTATCCAACATATATTTTATTCTCTCACTTATTTTACCTCACTAAAATGTAAGGGGTATAAAGGCAGGAAGTTTCTCTGTTCTGTTTACAACTGTATTTTCCATGCCTAGATTATGACCACAGCATAGTATGTATATAATAAATATTTGTTAATTGTATTATGAAATGAGGTCAATATCATTCTCAAATTATGAATAAGAAAGTGGAAGCTGATTAGTTCATAATTTGTCCAGTGTCACACAAATAGTAAGTAGTAGAGATAGAATTTAAAACCAAGTCAGTTTTATGTAGTTTACATTTTATTTCTAAACCAATGTTAGTGCTTACAAAGGCAAAATTACCTTGCATTTTATTTCCCTAAGGGTCTAAATTGTATCTAAAAATAGGAGGTGAATAATATTATTTCAGCCACATGCTAGAAAACTGTTGAATATTTCTTACGGGTTTTGTGCTATTCTCAATTGGTTATTTGTTTGACTCTTTAGTATATGAGGCCACTCCTCATAAATCCTGCCTGAATCTGCTTTAAATTCATCAGTTTGAAATCACTAAACAAGCTCTATTTCTTATATTTGTAGCTGTTAACAGGAAATAAAATATACATTCATTCTGACTATGCCATCTTGCCAGAAACTTTCTTTCATTGCTGCTCTTTTTATTTTATACTTACAATATACTTACTTAAAATGGTGAAAGAACACAGAGGAACAGATTTAATGTGACTGAACGCTCCCCCCCACCAGAATTTCAAATAACACAGAGAGTCTTCTTTGCAAAATCAGATAGAAAATTGCAACCATTAAGATTCCATGAAAGAGAGGACAAAAAACTTAACAAACATTTAGATTCCTGCACGAAGCATTTCATCTTTGTCAGAATTTAATTTAAAACATTTCTGACATTCAATTATTCACTGTAGACAGACTCTGAATCAGATCATCTGCTGCCAAAGCTAAATTATCAAATAGAGAGTTATAAACCTGAGTGTTTTCTGCATAATGATAGCTCATAATGATAAAAAATTCTTCCTAAAGGCATCATGTACTGTAGATATTAATACAGATTCCAAGAAGGAAATGGAAGCCTAAACAAATACACTTGCTTACTCCAGAACACAGAAATACCTTGAGAGATCAAGTTAAAACTCTTAGTAGAGATTTTAATTGGGTCTAAGCTTGATGTAATAAATTTTATGTTGTTATTTTACTAGTGTCATCCATTTATTAACACTCTTTCAAATTGTCTTTCTTTTCCATTTGCATTTTATCTTGTTGACAAGTTTTTAATGAATATTCAAATTTGATGGATTAAAATAGATTAACAACTAAATATAGCAGTGCTGCCACTTACTCAGGGTGATATTATCATGTATTAAAATGAAATTTCTATTAACTTTGTGTGGCTTATATACATCACAGAGGTCTCAAATATCTAACAAGGGTATTTCCCAAACCTCAACCTGATGTTTGACTAATTCAGTGCCTGCCATCTTCACTGACTAGTAAGTTGCCAATAGCAATTAGGTTCAAGATGGTAAATCCTAATGTCTGATCACTTGAAAAATCTTTAGCACTGATTTTATTTTAAGTATTTTTGGCAGAGTTACCTGCCTTCAGGCAGAATGATAACTGGGGTGAGCAATGTTTACCTTCCTTAGTGGTAACTCAATGTATTCCATCGTCGGAGTCAATCTTCCTTGCATTCTGAGTAGTCTTCTGCCTCCTCAACTCCTCACTAATACAAATCATAGCATGAAAGTGGGACCACACTTCTGCATTCTCTGCCATTATTTTCACCTGATATGAATAGATATGAATAGAATACATATCTCAATTTCCTTTTTAACACATACTGTTTCTACATGGGCCTTAGAACTGTATTTCGCATCAGTAAAGATGATTGTCATACAACATGAATATCCCTTGATTAAAAGCAATGGAATCTCAATTTAAATGAAGATATACAAAAAAGAGGATTTTAATTTAACATCACATGACATCTCACAGAATTCAAAAGAATGACTAAAATTTAAGAATAAATAGAAAAAGGAATTTAAATATTATTCAGACTCTCTCTCTTATCTGCTCCCAATATACGTAACATGCTCATTCTTCTCCATCAATTATACCTTTGATGTAACTTCATACACTCTCATAGCCCACCAAATTCAACACAACAAAAGAGAAACATACAATCCTCCCCATTGCTCAATATTAAACTTACCCCTTTTCCTGAGATTTCAGCTTCAGTAAATAACTTCTCAGTTAACATGTTTTTATTTGGCCAAGCCAGAAACATAAGGGTCATTGTGTCTTAACCATTCTCCTTTATAACCCACGTTCAAGAACCATGAGTTGTTATTTATACTTGCTCAATTCTTCTCTTTCATTATACTATTTCTCCCCAATATCCTTCCTACATTTTGCATTAACAGAAATGTGCTCTCTTCTGCATTACTGTAAGTTCTCTGGATGGTATCTCTTACCCTTGCCTTCCATTCACATGAATCCTGCCAGATAAGCCAAATCATTCTCCTGTGACTAACTGACCATTTCATCCCCTGCATAACTATTAATTATATTACCATTCCTCAGAACACAGTGCAAACTTCATAGTTTAAGAGGCATGTATATGTATTTCCTCTTAGTTTTTGCATCTGAATTTTACAACATAAAAAACTTACTTTAACATAATGTTATGCTCGTTGACTTGCCCCTGGACAGGTTGGCACACTGTCTGCCCCCTTTATCTGGGTATCTGCATGAGTTTTCCTATCTCTTCTCTTCTGCAGCAATTTTTACAAGCCAGTGCCTTAAAATGGCACAAATGTGGTGTGGTTATCACTGGCCACACTCAGGAGGTGGCAAGCCATGTTCCATTCCAGAGGCTCTCCAGGGAAGGATCCTTTTTCTCTTTTATTCAGGGTGTTGACAGAATTCTGTTCCTTGTGATCAGAACAGAACGTACTAAAAAAGATTGAACTGCATATTTTAAAAGAGTAAATTAGGTGGTATTTGAATTACATTTCAATTGATAATTTTTTAAAAAGGATTTGAGCCACCAATTTAAATAGATTAGTCTAAGTGGACAATTACTTATCATGGTTCAGGAAACCTTTGTTGACTGAGCTAGCATTCATAGGCCTTGCCCTTGGCATTGGCAACATTATTAAATTATTTTAAACTTTTTCACTTAATCATTTTAAAGTGTGCCCTCACCTTCATATAAAACTAAAGCACAACCTAGCCCAGCACATAGCAGAGACCATATGAAAATGACTGACCATAGGAGCTCAAAATGCGGGAACTCTCACTAATCAATTGGTAAGTGAAGTCCACTTAAAGGATATAATGTCTTCTGGCCAGGGAAAAGAGTAAAACCCTGTCATGGTGCTTTGTATTGTTTTAATTTTTTTCAAGCAATGAAGGACGGTAAGATGGGAAGCATGGTGGTGAGGACGGCAACATAGTAACAGTGAATGTGATTACTGAAAGCAGAACAAGCTGGCAACATGATGCTTGGGGTTTGGATAGTAATCTCTACATGAGTGCACAAAGGGTATAATTAGGTTGGCAACATGGAAATGGAAAACACGTGATGCCTTCTAGAGCTGTCATGAAGAGACTATTGGCAGCTTGTCCTCTCTCAGCAATCGATTTCTATGCCTCCATTCAAAATGGATAAAATGAAGTGTGTAACTGGCAAAAGATTTTGCCTCATGTCTAATAAATTACCTATTATTAATGTATGCATTATTTTAAATTGCACAGAAATAAAGCAATATCATTCGAATGTTATGGCTTACTTACATAACTGAAAAAATGTTCTTAAGCAAAATAAATGTTTTGAAATAAACTTTAAAAAAAAAATTAAAGAAATAAGGGTCAAGATGTGAGAGAGCAATTACACCTGCTTATCCTTAACTGCATAGGACTTCCCTCCCCACAAATCCCTCACATGATAATATTCATTATTCTAATGCATGATGCATAAATCATTTGCAAAGCTTAAAATTTATGTCATACCTTTTAGTTTAGACACCGTATTCTGAAATGCCACCTGCATGGGTGGCTGAGACTAGATTTGGAGAGATATAGAGAGACTAGATTTATAAGGAAATAGTAAAAGAGTAGAGAGAGAGATGTATATATACTGAAAATAATGTAGAGAGCCAGGCGCAGTGGCTCACATTTATAATCCTAGCACTTTGGAAGACTGAAGCAGGTGGAAGCTTAGCTCAGGAGCTCGAGGCCAGCCTGAGCAAGAGTGAGACTCTTCCCTGCTAACTTAGCCAGGTATTGTGGCAGCGCCTATAGTCCCAGCTACTCAGGAGGCTGAGGCAAGAGGATTGCTCAAGACCAAGAATTTAAGGTTGCTGTGAGCTATGACTCCACGTCGTCCTAACCAGGGTCAGAGAGTGAGACTCTGTCTCAAAAAAAAAAAAAAAATTATGTAGTGACAACATGTGATTGTGTTAAAAGGAAAATTGCTGTTGCACTGGCGCTGCAGTTCAGGGAATTAAGAAAAAAGACAAGGGTGGCGCCTGTAGCACAAAGGAGTAGGGCACTGGTCCCATATGCTGGTGGTGGCGGGTTCAAATCCAGCCCTGGCCAAAAAACTGCAAAAAAAAAAAAAAAAGAAAAAGAAAAAGACAAGTTTATCTTTAAGTTAAAAGTCTTATTTATAATGATATTTACAAATGGAAGAGGAGTTTAATTCTTTTGAGCATCTAGTTCCTACTGGCAAAGATAGTCAAAAAAGCCCATTTGACAGCTAGACTTGCCAGGAAACAGTGAAAGAAATAAATGAGACTATAAGCGATGATAATTGAACTTGTGGTAGCAATAGACTGTAGCCAGGAGTTCTGAGTGTGTAAAAGGCATGCCTATAGAATGATATAAAATTTTCAAAATCTATCAGAAAAGAATTGTGTCCTTTAGAGCCTTTTCAACATCATAGTACATTTGCTTTCTCAACAAACTTTTCATAATTATCTTTCTTTAATTTTCATTTTAAAGCAACATTTTTAACAGGGTAAAGTGTTTAGCATGTTACTTTTTTAAAGCATCTAGGCAGTTAGTGTTTCTGCATCTTTAATTCATAATTTAATTTCATTTTTAACAGAATCCAGGAAACATCCATACCATGATGCCCTAGCTTTCATCTCCATTTGCACCAGAGCCCTACTGATAGACTTGATTCATGATCTCAGTAAATCTTGAGAATTTTAAATAAGTTACTTAACTTACACGAATCTTTGTTCCCCAATAAGAGATTAAATATTACTGCAAATGTCATTCATATTATCTCGTAATTAAAAAATAGATACCTTCCTGATGTCTGAGTCCCCTCCAAAATCTGTGTGACAGTGGTAATCTTCTTTGTGGAAAACCACTTACAAATGTGGTTTCAAGACGATAGCTATTTTCTCTGACCCATTGACCATCAGAAACAAAATATTCTACCTCTTTTTCTCTGCTCATCTATCATCTATCCACATATTTATCAAACAAAGATTAGTTCATGGAGTATCTCATCTGCCAATTTTTCTTTTCAAATCTGGAGAAATAGCTCCTAGCTTAGGAGAGGTATCATACTACCAACTGGTAGTTCAACTGTTCTGGTTTAAGATGCTGATTTACATTTGCATAACATTTCATTATGGACTTCCTTTTAAAGAAGTGAGAGTTCAGGTGTCCTTGTCTTACTCTTCCTAATAACATTTAGGATTAAAAAAAAAAAGAAACAAAAATACACCTTTGTAAAAATTAGGAAACATCTAGATGGATGTAAAAAATTATGAAAAGGTATATTAAATACAATGACCATTGTACTTGGTTAAAGAGAGATAAATGCTTCTGTAGATCATCAGTAACATGAATATTTTCTTAAAGTACAAGAAGCCTTCTTTGCATATTTATATCAATGACCCATTGCTTGAAGCATCTATGTGAGCCCATGAGAACAGGCTGCCAAAATATCCCTGATTCTGTCAGTGCTAATGGAAGACGTATTCGTATGGTATCATTGCATATACATGTTGTAAGTAGGAAAAGGCAAGGATAAGATGTGGCAATAACCTATGTACTTGAATCTCGGTCATAATAAATAAAACAAGTACTAACTTATGGAATGGATTCTTGACATTTACGAGTAGTTTATAAGAAATTATTTGAGATATTTATTGAAGTCTAAGTACTACATTCCTCTATCCTTTCTCTCCAAGTACATTCAACAACAACAAAAAAATCCTTCTATTTAAAAATAACTCCACCTTCCTGGCATTTTCTTAGTTATTATGCTAAAACATTTACATTCCACATTTACTAAGTTTCACATATACTCTTGTAAGATGCACCGCAGGCTATGTTAACCAGTGTGAAAATGTGTCCAACGGTCTATGAAACCAGTGTATGGTACCCCATGATCACATTAATGTACACAGCTATGATTTAGTAAAAATAAATAAATAAATAAAAAGAAATAAAAATAACTCCACCATGTACAACATTCTCTAAGGTAAGAAATATGAAAAACTGAACAAAAATATTCTGAGAACGAATACTAATCTTTGATAAATCTTTCACCATGAAATAATGAACATTTAAATAAAGACGCTTCAAACATATCTAAAAGGGAGGAAAGTGAGGATTGAATAAGAGAGGCAAAGGCAACAAGAAAGAAATGTTGAGCCACGGATTAAAGACTAATATGATCACAGCACTGGAAGCATCAAAATGTAAAAAGAATATTCTGAAATACAAGAAAAAGAAGGGAAAGCTTGAGGAAAACAATGCCAAATTAAATAAAAAACAAATGAATGGGTTTTAGGATAAAAATAGATACGAAAAACAGATAAAGATGAATCTATGCATGCATCATGGGTATCCTAAGAGAAAAAATGAAGATAATATGCTGACATAAATGAGAAAAACCATTTACCTTGTGAATAAAGTATCTGAATCTATAGATTTAAAGAATATATTTTTCAAAGAGACTTCACAAAAAATGATTAACATCAAAAACTATCTCAATATATATTTTCCAGTTTTGGAAGTTCATGCAATTTTTATATGGGGACCAAAGCCAAGAAGCATAAAACTTTTTATAGGTAGGAAAAATTATCTTAACTTCTTGTTTCCTCTCCATAGAAAACTTTGTCTATAAGCAAGCTCTGAAATGTCATTAGAGAGTTTCTAAAGAGAGAGAGAAAGGGAGAGAGAGACTCAGCAACATGACAGCTAGCTCTACTGCGATTCTATTATCCTAACCACAGAGATTAGACTGTCTAACGGGCACAAGCACGAGGGTCAGCACATCCATACAGACTTATTGAGAAAAATGATCCTCAGTCAACTAAGCTATGGAACAAGGTTCGTAAGGAGAAAAACATAGAATCAATTGTTTGATGTAAACATTCCAAATTGTATATAAAATCAGCACCTTATACTCCATAAATGCAGTAATGTACACAGTTATGATCTAATAAAAAAAACTACTATCAATGAACAGAAGATGGAGGGGCTGGCGGTGGTGGGGTTTGGCAAGCGAGGGGTTGGCAACCTAACCTTTGCCCCCACATACAAAAAAATTACTATATCAAAAGCTAGTAAACATTGGTATTCAATCACTGAGAATATATAACCAAAATTTAAATGTATATACACATATATGTATACACACACACCTATGTACACATGCATATGTAGAACTAATATATTTGTTATTGGACAACAACTATCTTTGAGTACACTTGAAATGTGTTCTGTTTTCTCCACTTATAAAAGATTTAGTCCCTTGCTTTGTGTCCTGTGGAGCTCGTGTCTAATTATTCTTCAGTAATTAGCAATGAAAATTTTCAAAAGAAAAACAGGAAAAACTAGAGATGTGTAAGTTAATGGGGATGTGAAAAAATAGGTAGATGGGCTTGGCTTTGGGGAGAAGTAGGCTTTTAAAAAGGAAAACAAAGCACGAGAAAATAAAAAATGAATTTTGGATAAAAAAAAGAAGAGTACCAGGGAGTTTGGTAAAGAGAGCTATCACTATAGCTGTGGAATGTGATAAAAGTTCATGGTTGTTAAAGGGAGATTCTCAGAACAGTCACTATATACGATGTGATTGTATTTGCTTTGTGGGGTTTGGAAAAATGCAAAAAATTTCTGTAATTTGGAAATTGCTTTTCAGACACTGGGCTATGTTCTTGGAAGAAGATGTTCTTGGAAAAAAACAAAACTTATGAAAGCATTAATAGACTCAACAAGTTGAGTTCCTGCACTATTCTGGTTGCATAATTAAAAATAATTTAGGAAAACAATTCAATAGGCAAGATGCAAGACATCGCTGGAGTTTTCAAATCAGGCTAATTAATGGCTCTTGTGTTACATTTCTAAGTGAATCAGTAAAAACTCAAAAATTATGTAACAGAACTTCAGTTATATTGTTTAAAGGTGAGAAAATACCCTTAGAAGTATTAAGAATAATATTTTAAATAATGAAACTGAGTTTTAGATTGGGAAAATGAAACTAACAGGACATTTAAGAAGAGCTAATACTCAGCTACTTGGCAGCAGTATGGTTGATGCAATCGTTACTTGTTATTCATGCACCTGCTACTTTCGCCCCTCTCACAAATGCAGCCTCCCTAGCACAATCTGCCAGACTCTGTACCTCCATGGTCTAATAGCTGAAGGGGAGTCTGCTCAGCACTACAGCAGGCAGCATCCGTTACCTGGATCTTCAGAGCCTGGGCAAGGGCAGTGTTAAAGGCATTAAAAATAATGATTTTCTTACTCTAAGAGAAGAAAATTTATACATGTCTTCTAAAATAAAGCATTTTAAAATGTAGGTTTATCAGACGTTCAAGATCAGCCCGACCAAGAGTGAGATGCCATTTCTACAAAAACCCCCAATATTAGCTGGGCATGGGGTGCACACATGTAGGCACAGCCACTTGGGAGACTGAAGCCGAAGGATTGTTTGACCCTCACTGAATCTGGGATTGCAGTGAGCTGTGATGATGCCTCTGCGCTCTAACTCAGTGATAGAGATGCTGTCTGTCTAAATAAATAAATAAAATGTAGCTTTATGAAGTAAATAGGCTATGGATTGATCATCCACTTCATTAAAATAAGAACAAGCACATATTCAAAGCTTTATAATCTTCAAAATATTTTCATGTGTACTATGTGATTCGCAGAACACACTTCAGAGGACAATTAAAATGCATTAGTGTGTCAGAGTGGAGATTAGAGTTCAGATCTGTGTAACTGCCTTATTTATATATGTTTTCAATAAACAGTGACATTTCTACTCCAAAAGGGTTTATGAGAATTTAAATTAAAGAAGCAGGAGAGCTGACAACAACACAAAACAGAGAACGTGTGATGAAGATGGAAAATCTTGCCTGCTGTGTTTTGTCTTCCTCATGGAACAGACCGGTGCTTAATATCAGGTACCACATGTCACATTGTGTGAAATGCTCAATAGTGAGGAACTCAGTAGATATTCACTTGGCAATTATGACTCATTTCTGACACTCATTTAAAAGAAGACAAAACAGCAAATTCACCGGCTTGTTTCACACAGAGACAAACATTCATATACCCACAGACATTTTGCCGTCTTAAAATGATCAAAAGCCTCCCATAAAATGTATGGTTTGTTTTCATCTACTAAATTAAGTTTTTGTAAAAATTCATTCAGTGTGTCTTTTTTGAATGCTAGGATTCTAGTTACAAAATTTAAAAATTCTCTGTAACAATTATTAGTATGAACATGTTAGTACAATTCAGGATCTAGGAGAGTACTCCTAAGTGAAATTTACTTTTCAAAGCAAAAATGATTTTATACTAATTTTTGGAGAAACTCTTCCTGTGCTTCTACTAACTATAAATCTGCTTTGAATTTTTTGTAGTCACAGATTACATCATTTTCCTTTTTTACATCTAATGTTCATATTGGTTCAATTATGGCTAGGTATAGTCAATTGATACAGCTTTTGAATACAAACAAAAGTAAACTTCAAAAAATTAACCTGGGACAGTGCCTGTGGCTCAATGGGTAGGGCGCCAGCCCCATATACTGAGGGTGGTGGGTTCAAACCCAGCCTTGGCCAAACTGCAACAAAAAAATAGCTGGGGATTGTGGTGGGTGCCTGTAGTCCCAGCTGCTCAGGAGGTTGAGGCAGGAGAATCTCCTAGGCCCAGGAGTTGGAGGGTGCTGTTAGCTGTGTGATGCCACGGCACTCTACCGAGGGCGATAAAAGACTCTGTCTCTACAAAAAAAGAAAATAAATTAAAAAATTATAAATAAATAAACCTGAATGGAAAAAATGGTGGGGAGTTAGTGTTTCTGGCTATGTGCTACACATTTTACCAGAAATATTGGTAACCAAGCATTAAGACAAAAACTCATGTCTTCAGAAAGTATACAAGCCAGCAACAAAATGAATAGAAATAAAAGAAGAAAGCAAACAACTAAACTACATAATGAAATCTAAGAAACCTCTGTAATTTGCAAGATTTTAACTGAAGGTGCTGTTTATCCTGACAGCAGGATAAGAGATAAGAACAGAGATGTGTGGCAGCTAAGACCAACTTCATCAAAGAATGAGACTGAGAATTGGTCAGCCTGGGTTTCCCTTCAAATGCCAATTCTGACAGTTTGGTATTGTGTGGAAATATACCAATAATGCTCTCATTGTATAGTGTCATCATTTAATAGATAATTGTACCAGGGTCAAAGAATAAGTCAGGGTAATTTATGTGCTACTACATTAGTAGAGAATGTAGAGGACACATGTGTCACTTGTCACATACAGGCAGTCTAAAGGGAAAGCAAGGTGAGCCTATGGGAGTTAAACTAGAGCACTTGGCATTATGTATATTATCCAAGATATGGAATCAACTTGTGTGTCCACTGAGGCATAAATGGATTAAATAAATGTGTGTTAATATACAATGGAATATTACTCAACCTTACAAAAGAAGGAAGTCCTGCCATTTGCAACAATATATATGAAACTAGGAGACATTATGCTGAAATAAACCAGGGATGCAATGAAAAATGCTATATGATCTCCCTTGTATGTGTAATCTAAAAAGTTAGAACTTACAGACGCAGACTAGAATGATGGTTGTCAGGGGCTGGGGATATGTCACTCAAAGTGTATAAAGATTCAGTTAGAGAAGATTAATACATCCTGGGGATCTACAGTATGGCACGGTGACTATGGTTAATAATACATTAACTATCCTTAATAATACATACTTGAAAATGTCCAGGACAGTAGATCTTAAGTGTTCTCACCACACCCACACAGTGACTATACAAGGTGATAAACGTGTTAATTAGCTTGACTGTGGTAATCATTTTATCATGTATACCCATATCAAAACATCATAAGTACACTATACAGATATACAATTTATTAGTTATAATTCAATAAAGCTTGGAGGATAAAACATAAAAAAGTTTATCACTTACAAAAAATCAGAATTATAATTTCAAAGGTAATTTTTTCTTCCAACTCTGTGCCTCTGTCCACAAAGACATATTTCTTGTCTTACATAGCTCTGGGTCTCAGCAACTACCATAACGTCTAGCTTGCTTCTGCTTAGAAGTACACCCCATTTCTAAATCTTCCTCAAAGGATCATACCAAGGACATTTTCTGTGAAATAAGATATGTGGAAGCAATTCGAAGACTGTAAAACATTGTGAAGGATTTATATGGGTAACAGTTCCCTCATCACTTAGCTGTTTATTCTGTGACTCTTCTGAGATTATTTGACCAGAGAATGAGAGTAATCATTTTGTGGATCTATTGGCTCCTCTGAAGGGGCCACGGGTAGTAGTCTTAGACAAACTGGATTTTTCATAAATGTTGAAAGAGTATGAAATATACCCTGAATGCTGAGCTGGAAATCAACATCAATGAATAACTTACCAAGAGTATTCAACTAACGATGAGAGCAGAACCATTGGTTACCACAGGAATGCACCATTTGGAGAATAAGCCCCTTCCCCCTTTTCCTCATCTTCAGATATTTTTTCAAAGGGAGAACTCAGTGCACACTATGAGGAAAGGCAGCACAAAACACAAACCTCTTACCAGTAACAAAATAGAGTGGTATTTATTTTAAGCAAGATATTTGAAACACTTCATTTAAAGTGGGTAAAATAAATGTTTTTTCTAATTATAGCTTTTCTGTAAGCATATTGAGATGCCAAAGGAAGTAAAACAAAAATAAAGACAATTATATTTTTAGAAACAAAGAGAAAGTTTTAAGACCTATTATAGGTGTGAAGGCAAAGATCTGCCATTAGGAAAAATGAATGTTCTCGTTTGGGCCTCTTGACTCATATGGGTACCAGCAACACAACCTCTCATGGAGATGTTTCTGATTTTCACGTGGGAGTGTGTATGTGGATATACCTTATAAAATGATAAATATTGATTCTTCAACTCATGTCAGCACAGCCTAAGACTGTTGTTCACCTGCTTTCTTGCCTTTTCACTTTGGAAATATTTTTGAAGGAAATACATAGCAGGCTGAATAGTTCTTATTCATAACAAATTTATTTAAAAGTAGCAGAGATGAGAATTTTCTTAAAAATGATTTTAATATCATCTCAATTTTCCAAAGAAAGCTTGTTATTAAAGCTTATTCATTTTTTTTAAAGATTGGAACTCAGTAAGTTGGCTTAGCTTCTATTGAAGTATTTGTCAGCTTCATTGTAACAATTATCTCACGTCATAACATAACACTTATCACGAAAACCAAATGGCCAGCTGTGCAAGGAGATGGATGTCAAGATAGAATCTCTGTAAAACTCCCCATTGTACCCTATTGTCCTTTAATATTTCATAGCCTATATATGTAGTTGTTAAATTATTTAAGCCACCTCCATTTCTTGAACATCACATCTTTTTTTTTTTTTTTTTTTTTTTTTTTATGGGTTTTGTCAAAAGGCCTGAATTGTGGCCATCTACAGGAAACCTGATGCTGTATTAAGATGCCCGTCTTCTCCGGAGCATTACGCTGGTACTTCCTCTGTGCCTCTGCTAGGGAAGAGGATGCTTGTGCTGGGAAATACACAAACATGCCCAATAAGGTGTTTCTTTTCCCAATGCAATTTAGTAGAACCTTCTCTGATAAAGTCATACAGATATCTGTCTCTTAACTATTACCTCTAAAATATTTTCATTTATTTTAGACTAAATTAATAAGAGACGTCTCCTGTGGCTGCTGCCTTGTGTCTCCTGCAGTTTTGTGGGGTTGGCTGTTTGGTTCTCATGATCTTGTCTGTTGCAATAATATATTTTTAAACTGGAACTAAACCAGAATGAATTGGAAATTTGAATCCTGAGTGTAGTCAATGCAGTAAAGAAATCAGGATCGAAGCCCAAATTTAATAGAGCCTAACAACAGGCCAGTGAGAATGCTGCTTACTCAATCAAAACTTACGGCAAATTGTTTTTAAAAACAGTCTTTAGAAGGAGGTTTGTTCAAAATGATGACTTTATAGATGAAGAAACTAAGGCTCAACGTGGCACATTCCTTGCTCAATTCACAGAGCCAGTAAGTGGCAGAGATAAAAATAAAAATTATTCTTGCCTCCAAAAGAATCTGTATACAGGTTCTTTATATATATACTTTATATATACTCTTCTTCTTTTCTCATTTCTACCACCACTGATGTATGGAAAGCCAATTAACTCCTCCACCCCCTGCCCTAAGCAGGTGATTCATTCATCTGTGGGTTGGCCCAGACTCCAGCTGTATCCTCCATAATAAAATCTCAAGTCTAAACAGTGATGGCGGCAGGCACTGGTTGACCAGTGTTCCCAGCATATGTCTGAATGCTGTTGATGCTAGCCATTTCCAGGGTTCAGTCGCAGTGAGTATTTATTCTGACTTGGGTTTTCTTTATTTGTCTTTTTGAGTTTCTTTATTAGTATGATTTAGATTGTTAGTATCTTGGTTATTTTGAATTTGTACTAGTTAACATATTTAGTATAATAAATATATTTATTATATTTTAAAAATATAAAGTATTCCATTGCAACCTGCCATCTATTGCCTCATAGAATGTAACCAAACTACATTATTATGATAGTAAACCTTCAATAATGTGAAAGGAAAAACAAAATTGAAAACCACAAGTAGCATAATTTTCATTTCAACTCTTTATGATCACAAGTAGCCATTCTGATGAGTCCTCTGTCACTATGCAAGAGGGTCTGTGGTAAGAGCTGTCATTATTTGTTAGTAATATTCATTAGATTATAAGTTATTTAAAATTGTGTTAGACATTGATAAATTTTCTAAACTCATGCCCTGAGATGTTAGTATCTGAATTAATGATACACAAAATCATTGTCTCCTGTTATCTTTTAGTTCATAATAATTTTTAGAGAAACCCCTTCTCTTCTTACGTAAATCAACATACTTCGTTTCTTCTCAAGAACAGTGGGCTTGAGGTCAAAAGTCCTTGAGTTAAGTTCAGACATTGTGTCATAAACAAGTCACTTTCTGAGATATTCGAATGTCAATATCTCAAGAATTCATTCATTCTCTCTCTGACATTATTTCATAGCTCTGATACTATTTTCTGGAAATACAAAATTAAGTTAGATATGTTTATTTTTTCCAAGGAAATCAGAGCTTATGGTTTGACAAGAAAAACATATTTCTATGCCAAAAAGCCATACAGGGTCATCACTTACAAATTTGTAACAAGAAGTCCCATTGTAGGGAACAGGTGAGACAGTAAATAAGGTAGCACTTTGTGAACCATAAAGGGATTATGCATTTAATGAGTGTGAGTTTGATACAATAATTTCTTACAAATTTGGGTTTTGTAAGCTTTGTTACTAATCAAAAAATGAATAACATTATCAACAAGCTCCTAGCACACAGAGAATGCCTGTTTTAAATATGCATTAAGAGTTTGTTAATTACACTAACAGTAGAAAGAATTTTAAATAATAATGTTAGTGAGCATGTGTTAAGAGTATAAATAAAGTCTTTTTAGATAGGAATTTATATTCAACGTTATCAAGGTATTTCTAAAATTCTCTGCCTTTTGCCTATATAAATCCAGTTGTAGGCATCTACTGTAAGTGATGAATTGTAAATTCTGCTGTGGTTTTAATGTATCCAGTGAAGTTCATGTGTTAGAGATTTGATACCAAAGCAACAAGGTTGAGAGGCTGGATCTTTAAGAGGTTATTAGGTTGTGAGGGCTTTTCCTAATGAAAGGATTAATACTCTTTTCTCTGGAGTTGATTAATAGTGCTGGAATAGATTCCTTGGCCCCCTCTGCCCCTTATCCCCTCTCTCTCTTGTTCTTGTGCCCTTTCACCTTTTGCCAGGGCATGACAGTGTAAGAAGGCCTTCACCAGATACCTGCTCTTCACACTTGAACTTTCCAGACTCCAGGACTATAAGGGAAAAAAAAGTACTTTTTTTTAATGAATTGCCCAGTCTAGGTTATTCTGTCATAGCATCACAAAACTAAGACAAACACATAAAAGTATTTATATATAAAAGCAGTTCTTCAATATTATATCTATAATAGCTAATTTATTATATTAAAAAATGTTCAGTAACATGGATTTTAAAGCCATATTAAAGGCATATTTAAAGATAATACATTTATATGATGATATTGCGAGCTTAATAATAAATAGAAATTATATAAATACATACAGACAGTACTAATGTTTAAGAATATAAATACTGTCAAACTACTTTCAGAATAAAAGATACTGTTCTTATTTTTGAAATACCATTTACACCTGTATTTGCATCATTGTCCTTCACTCCCACACATGTTTTGAATGTTGATTATGTTCCAACATTTTAGACCCTAGAGATAAAAAAGTTTGAGGAATATCAGCAAGGTGCTTGCTATCATGGGATTGCATTTTACATGTGTTAGTGATAAGCAGGCAGTAATTGAATAACACACAATAAGCAGACTTCAGAAGGTGATACTTGCTATTGAGTGAAATAAATTTTTGTATTGCTTGGGAAAGCAATTACTGGAGGTGTTACATACAGTGTTATCAGGAAAGGTTTCACTGATGATTTTATCGTATTATGCACAAACAAAACGAATGAAAAAACAGACTATGCAGCTGTTTGGGCAAATGATATTCCAGGCAAAGGGAGGCACAAGTCCAAAAGCCCTGATTTTACTGCCTACCTGCTAAGTGCCTAAGTGAAGCAACAAGCACAGTGTGGCCAACGCTGGAGGAGGAAGGGACACGATGTCAGAGGAGCAAGTGAAATCCAGACAGAAACATCCTCTGAGTGGGACAAACAGCCACTGGAGAATTTTGAGTAGGACTATAACCTGATGTCTCTTGATTTTAGAAGGATGATTCTAGCTTCTAGATGGACCCTAGTTTTCTAACAGGGGCACAAGTTAAAGGAAAGGAAGAAATACAATAATATACACAAGAGATAATGGTGCCTTTTACCAAAGTTGTGAGAGTGGGGATGGGGAGAGACAACCAAACTCTGGCTATATTACAAGAAAAAACTCAATAATTGACTTCATATGAAACTAGTATTATCCCATACTGTAGGTGAGGCCAAAAGTTGTGAGTAACTCAGCATTCTGGTCCAGAATCTTCTCAGTATTAGCTAAGATCTGTTTCCTTCGCCTCTGAGGGCTGCCTGTCTCTATCATCACTTGTATTTCAGTTGGGCCATGTTACTGAGCTTTATCGGGTTCAATATAAATGGAAGTGGTGCGTGTCATCTTTTGTTTTTTCCCTAAACCCACACACTGGGTTGTGTTGCATTGCAACTTTCCATCTATTACCTGATAGAGTGTAGCCGAAGATAATATTTCAACTCTTGTTTCCTTTGTCTGCCACCTAGACCTAGATAATAAAAGGGTAACAGACATACTGAAGAGAAGGAGTCTTGTCCACCCAATGCTCAACTAGTATAACCATAAAGTGAGGCAGAAATAAATCATATTTTCTGAAGACACTGAGATTTATGAGTATTTGTTGTAGCAGTTTGCCTGTCCTGATCATTATGCCATACTATAAATTTGAAAAAATTACCTACAAATGATGAGTCATCTGCTGCTAAACACCTGAGATCAGTTATTTTGACCTCAGATATGTTTGTTTCATTTAATTTTTAACTGTTTATTACATTTGATAAAATTGTCTAAGCAACTACATAGAATCAGAGAATGGCCAGTGTCTTAATCTTCATATGGAGAACTATTTCAGTGAGAAAACTGCTTAAGGAGTTTGCCGTATCCAACAACTATCAACATGTATCATTCATTCATAGTTTGTTTTTTGTTTTTTTTTTTTTTTGTTTGTTTGTTTTTAGTTTTTGGCCGGGGCTGGGTTTGAACCCACCACCTCCAGCATGTAGAGCTGGCACCCTACTCCTTTGAGCCACAGGCACCGCCATTCATTCATAGTTTTAAATGGAGAAATAGTAAATGAACTTATCTCATTTTGCCTGTAAATATGTAATACACTATAAGAAAGATTGAATATTGAATATTGAATTTGGAATTAATTAAGGCTTCTTATTTTTTCTCCCAGTCTAATAGAATCTATTTCTGTGCTCTGAATTGCTTTTGTCGTGTTATAATTATTATTCACATTACTTTTCAGTTTTAATCTTACTTAATATCTAATGTGCCATTTGAAGCTTGAGGAACTTTCTTCACTTTCTTGCCTCCTGCCCAGATTTTTGTGCCTCTGTTTTTCTATTAAACTTTAGCCTGGGCTCAGCACCTATAGCTCAGTAGCTAGGGCGCTGTCCACATAAGCAGGAACTGGCAGGTTGGAACCCAGCACAGGGCCTGCCAAACAACAATGACAACTACAACAAAGCCAGGCATTGTGGTGGGCGCCTATAATCCCAGCTACTTGGGAGGCTGATGCAAGAGAATCACATAAGTCCAAGAGTTCGAGGTTGCTATAAGCTGTGATGCCATGGCACTCTATTGAGAGCGAGGTAGTGATACTCTATCTTACAATAAATAAATAAATAAATAAACAAACCTTTCAGCCTCCTCCTTGTCAATTTCATTGGCAGTTTTTTCTCCTCCACTTGGTCTTTTAATGTTTACCTACTTCACCACTCTGCTCTACTCACCCACACACAATTTTTCAGTAGTAATTTATAAACTAGTGGTTTAAAATATACTTTTTCACCCCATACTTCTATTATGATATTCCAAACCATATATCTATATGTTTAATGTATTTTCATAGATGAATTCAAATAACTTAATCTCAGAACACCCAAAACTGAGTTCCACATCTTGCTGCCTCCTGAAACACTAAAATTTCACTGAAAAATATAAAATATCCAAGCCATATATAATATTATTTGGTTGAAATAGGATCTGACAAACTTGAGACTACTTCTGTTTTCTGAAAAGGACCATATGTTTAATTCTTTTAGTCGAAATGAGAAGAAAACTTTGGACATAAATGGAAGGTTTTGCACATACTACACATACAAGGATGCTCAAGTTATAAAGCACGTTTAAGTATTACCTGTACAGCCTTCATTCTATGCAACAGTGTAAATGTTTGCTAATTAGAAAAGTTTGGGCCTCTTTGTGTATTTGCCCTGGTAATGAAGGACCATTCACGGTCTATGGCAAAGGCATCCTGTTTTGTAACTTCCTTACTCTTTAAACTTATCTTTCTCTTCCGCAATAAACTTTGTTTCGCACTTGCCTTTAAAAAATAAGGTAAGATTTTTGACCTGGAACTGGTCCTTCTCACTTGCTGCTGAGGGCAGAGGCCAGGTCCCTGTGCCTTAGAACCAAGACCCAGGCAAGGTGAGGGAAGACAAAATCATTTCCCGTGCTCTTTGTGTGAAGATTTGGGTTTCTTATTAGTAGAGTAGACATTATTATTAGTAGAATGAGTAGATATTACTTATTTTCCTCAGTTTATTTTACCAGAAGTAATGTTTTAGGCTTGATAAGCATACATAGATTTCTTAAGAAATGTTTCATTCTTCATTCATATTCTCAGAGGAAATTCAGCAAAAGGCTCCCTGATGAGTGGGAGAGAATGGGATGATTGCTTTGCTCACTATGATCACTTTGTCTGTTACATAATTAAGCTTACTGAGCACATTTACAGTAATTATAAATTTATCTGCCAATTCCATCATATATTTTTTGACAGAATCTTTTGACTGAATTATATCTTTGTTTGGGGTTATATTTTCATGAGCTTTCATATCTGCTAATTTTAATTTGAATGACACATTCTGTGAATTTTATGTTAATCAAGTCTAGACTTTAGCATGTATAGAAAAGAGTTAAAGTTTATTGTCAGTCAACTAAATGAATTTTGACTAGGTTTAATCTCTTCAGACTTGTTTTTTAAGACTTCAGAACATTTGTAGAGTAGCCTGCACTCTATATTTAGTTTATTCTCATGTCTAATGGGAACATTTCTGGGCTCTTCACTGATTGTATCATGTATTCAAAGAGCCACCTTCAGTCTGGTTATTAGCAACACAAATATTTCCCAGCTTTAGATTTGTGGAATTTGTTTTTGGTTTATAGCTCTCTCATATTTGTTCTTTTCCAATAATTTATTTCTCGCTGAGCTGCGTAGGTTTTAATTTCAAGTTTTCTTAGACATTTACTTCTCTAAAGTGTAAACTATGCCATGTAAAATTTCTGGATGTCTTTATCATTTCCTACTATTCTGCAATCTGACCCATGACTTCTAGATGTCTCAGCCTTTCTAAGCTGAATGTTTACCTTCCCAACCCAGTGAGAAGGGCGGGTTTGGTTGACTTCCCCGTCTCACATTCTAAAGATGAATTTCAAGCAGAGTGATTGTGTGGCCCGTCTGTGGCTCAGCTCCTCATTTCCCTTCCCTCATGCTACTATTCCATGGCCCCAGTGACATGGAGTTCTCCTACCTAATCCATTAAATCTATAATTGATATTTTAAAATACTTATGATAGCATGTTTATGCATTTCCTTTTAAGAGTTTGTTCAAACTCTTGACTTTATCCAAAATCCATACTTACTGAATGCTTATATTTCTTCAGCTTACTTCTACACCTTAATTTTTCATAATTTTGTGAAAATTTCTGCTATATATCTGCATTTTTCAGGTATTTAAGCAGGCTATGCATTTATCCAATGTTTACCTTCATGAATTATAGGCCTATATTATTTCTATCTTTCACCCTCTACAACCTATATTTAACTTGCTAACTCTTATTTAACTTCCAATTTTCCACTTAAAGTTTCATCAATGTAGAATATCCCATATTCTCAGAGGACATTCAGCAAAAGGCTCCCTGATGAGTGGGAGAGAAGGGGATGATTGTTTTCATTTATCAACTTCCACATTGTAGGCAGGCCCACTATGGTGATTGTAAACTATCAATGCAAGATCATTGAACAAAGAGTTGGAAGCAGGTATTCCTAATCAACTCTTTTCAATCAAATATGAGCCAGCTCCAACACACTGCTGCATTTATACCTCTGTGTCTATAATAAAATTGCATAACTGTAGGGAAGAATAATGCACAATTGTACACTTATTGGCACATTAATAAGTGAAACCATTGAATAATTGCTGGCAACAAACATCTGAGACTGTAAATATTTGTGAAGTGTAGAGTACTGTATCAAGAAGACACATGCAGTATTCAGGATGCATGTTTAGTATTGTCATTTATGTGGTAAGTGACTTGGAAAACATTAGGACTCTGAAGTCCTATTGTCACTGAATGACATGAAATATTCTTCATTTTAATGGTCGCTGTATGACATGAATCAAATTTAATAAGCAAATTGTATAACAAAAGTAACAGGAAATACTAATGGCAATTCTACTGGTAAAAAGGTAGTGATTATTATGACAAAAGTGGTGATTTTCTAGCTTCAATCACTCATTTTACTTGAGCTCTTTGAATGTTCTCAGTTGTAAATAAAATATGAAAAACATGAGAAAATAATGGAATTGTTTTATCATAGAAAATACTTTTAAAGAGGCAAATATTGTGAAGGAAATGTTGTATTTTAAATAAGCTTCAGAATCTCCAACAACAACAAATAAAGGTTTTGGAAAGATTTTTAGATAGTGGCAGTGGAAATAGAAATTTTTTTTTTAATTTTTATTAAATCATAACTGTGTAAATTAATGCGATCATTGGGCAAAATACACTGGTTTTATAGACCATTTGACACATTTTCATCACAGTGGTTAACATAGCCTTCCTGGCATTTTCTTAGTTATTGTGTTAAGACATTTACATTCTACATTTACAAAATACACCCTTGTAAGATGCACCACAGGTGTAATCCCACAAGTCACCCTCCCTCCGCCTACCTCCCTCTCCCTCCTCTCCTTTTCCCCCTTCCCCCTATTCGTGGGTTATACCTGGGTTATAGCTTTCATGTGAAAGCCATAAATTAGTTTCATAGTAGGGCTCAGTACATTGGATACTTTTTCTTCCATTCTTGAGATACTTTACTAAGAAGAATATGTTCCAGCTCCATCCATGTAAACATGAAAGATGTAAAGTCTCCATCTTTCTTTGAGGCTGCATAATATTCCATGTGTACATATACCACAGTTTATTAATCCATTCGTGGATCGATGGGCACTTGGGGTTTTTCCATGATTTAGAAATTATGAATTGGGCTGCAAAAAAACGTTCTGGTACAAATATCTTTGTTATGATGTGATTTTTGGTCTTCTGGGTATATGCCTAGTAGAGTAATTAAAGGATTGAATGGCAGATCTATTTTTAGATCTAAAAGTTTCCAAAAGGAGTGTATAAATTTGCATTTCCACCAGCAGTGTAGAAGTGTACCCTTTTCTCCACATTCACGCCAACATCTCTGGTCTTGGGATTTTGTGATATAGGCTAATCTTACTGGAGTTAGATGATATCTCAAAGTAGTTTTGATTTGCATTTCTCTGATGATTTAAGATGGTGAGCATTTCTTCATATGACTGTAGGCCATACCCCTGTCCTCTTCAGAGAAGTTTCTCTTCAAGTCCCTTGCCCAGCCTGCAATGGGATCACTTGTTCTTTTCTTGCTTATATGTTTGAGTTCTCTGTGGATTCTGGTTATTAAACCTTTGTTGGAGACATAATCTGCAAATATCTTCTCCCCTTCTTAGGGCTGTTTGCTTGCTTTACTTACTGTGTTTTTGGCTGTGCAGAAGCATTTTAGTTTGATCAGGTCCCAGTAGTGTATTTTTGAAGCTGCTTCAATTACCCGCAGAATCCTACTCATAAAATAAGCCCCCAAACATATTTCTTCAAGGGTTTTCCCTGCACACTCTTCTAGTATTTTTATAGTTTCATACCTTAAGTTTAAATCTTTAATCCAGTGAGAGTCTATCTTAGTTAATGGTGAAAGGTGTGGGTTCAGTTTCAGTCTTCTGCAGGTTGCCAGACAGTTCACCCTGCACCATTTGTTAAATAGGGATTCTTTTCCCCACTGAATGTTTTTAATTGGCTTGTCAAAGATAAAATAATGTAGCTGGATTCATCTCTTGGTTCTCTATTCTGTTCCAGTCATCTACTTTTCTGTGTTTGTGCCAGTTCCATGCTGTTTTGATCACTATCAATTTGTAGTATAGTCTGAGGTCTGGTAGCGTGATTCCTCCTGCTTTGTTTTTATTTCTGAGTAATGTCTTGGCTACTCAAGGTTTTTTTCTGATTCCATATAAAATGAAGTATTATTTTTTCAAGATCTTTAAAGTATGACAGTGGAGCCTTAATAGGGATTTTGTTAAAATTATATATTGCGTTAGGCAGTATGGACATTTTAACAATGTTGATTCTTCCCAGCCATGAGCATGGTATGTTTTTCCATTGTGAACATTTTCACCTATTCCTTTTCTTAGAGTTTCATAGTTCTCTTTATAGAGATTTTTAATGTCCTTTGTTAGATAAACTCCCAAATATTGCAACTTCTTTGGCACTACAGCGAATGGAATAGAGTCCTTAACTGTTTTTTCAGCTTGACTATTGTTGGTATATATAAAGGCTACTGATTTATGAATGTTGATTTTGTAACCTGAGATGCTGCTATATTCTTTGATCACTTCTAAGAGTTTTGTAGCAGAATCCCTAGTGTTTTCCAGATATACAATCATATTAACTGCGAAGAGCGAAAGTTTGATCTCTTCTGACCCTATATGGATACTCTTGATCGCCCTTTCTTCCCTAATTGCGGTGGCTAAAACTTCCATTACAATATTAAAGAGCAATGGAGACAATGGGCATCCTTGTCTGTTTCCTGATCTGAGTGGAAATGATTTCAATTTAACTCCATTCAATATGATATTGGCTGTGGGTTTGCTGTAGATGGCCTCTATCAGTTTCAGAAATGTCCCTTCTATACCAATTTTCTTAAGTGTTCTGATCATAAAGGGATGCTGGATATTATCAAAAGCTTTTTCTGCATCAATTGAGAGAATCATATGGTCTTTGTTGATGTTTATGTGCTGAATTATACTTATAGATTTACATATATTGAACCAGCTTTGAGACCCTGGGATAAAACTGAAGTGGTAATGATGTTTAATTTGTTTGATGTGTTACTGGATTCTGTTTGTTAGGATCTTGTTGAATATTTCTGCATCTATATTCATTAGTGATTTTGGTCTATAATTTTCTTTTCTTGTTGGGTCTTTTCCTGGTTTGGGGATCAGAGTAATGTTTGCTTTATAGAACATGTTGGGTAGTCTTCCTTCGTTTTCTACCTTTTGGAACAGGTTGAGTAATATAGGTACTAATTCTTCTTTAAAGGTTTGGTAGAATTCTGACAAGAAACCATCTGGTCCCGGGCTTTTTTTTTTTTTTTAAGGGAGGTTTTGTAAGGTTGATGCTATTTCAGAACTTGATAAGGGCCTGTTCAACATTTCCACTTGATACTGGCTAAGTCTTGGAAGGTGACATGCTTCAAAGTATTGGTCAATTTCCTTTAGATTTTCATAGTTCTGAGAATAAAATTTCTTGTAATATTCATTAAGGATTTCTTGAATCTCTGAGGAGTCTGTTATTATTTCGTCTTTGTCATTTCTGATTGATGAGACTACAGATTTTACTCTTATTTTCCTGGGTAGGTTACCCAAAGGTTTATCTGTTTTATTGACCTTTTCAAAAAACTAAATTTTTGTTTTATAGAATTCATGTTCACTTTCATGTAATTCTGCTCTAATTTTGGTTATTTCTTTTCTTCCACTGGGTTAAGGGTTGGAATGTTCTTTCTTTTCCAGTTGCTTAAGATGCTCCATTAAGTTGTTAACTTCATCTCTTTTCATTTTCTTGAGGAAGGCTTACAGTGCTATAAATTTTCATCTTAGGAGATGAAACCTCTTAGCAGAACCAGAGGTTCTGATAATTTGTGTCTTCATTGTCGTTTTGTTCCAACAATCTGGCAATTTCCATCTTAATCTTATCTCTGACCCAGCTATCATTCAGCATAAGGTTATTTAATGTCCATGTTTTTGTATGAGTTTGCAGGTTCCTGTTGTTACTGAGCTCAACTTTTATTCCATGGTGGTCCGGGAAGATGCAAGGAATAATTTCTATTCCTTTAAATTTACTGAGGTTAACAGTCGCAAAAGGATTAAAAATGTCCACTGGACTCTCGAAAGGCTTATCAATATTCTTAATTAATGTGAATAGTTTAAATTGTCCTCTAAAGAGGCACAGGTTGGCTGACTGGATGCAAAAACTCAAGCCAGGTATCTGCTGTATCCAAGAATCGCATCTTACATTAAAAGACAAGTACAGACCCAAGGTGAAGGGATGATCATCCATACTCCAGGCAAATAAAAAGCAGAAAAAAGAGGGCATTGCAATCCTGTTCGCAGATGCAATACGCTTTAAACCAACCAAAATAATTAAGGATAAGGATGGACACTTCATATATGTTAAAGGTAATACTCAATATGATGATATCTCAATTATTAATATTTATGCACCCAACCACAACGCACCTCAATTTATAAGAGAAGGTCTAACAGACTTGAGCAACTCAATTTCCTACACATGCATAGTAGTTGGAGATTTTGACACCCCTTTATAGTCCTGGATAGAACCTCCGAAAAGAAGATAAACAAAGAAATTTTAGATTTAAACTCAACCATTTGACATCTGGACTTAACAGACATCTACAGAACCTTTCATCCCAACAAAACTGAATATACATTCTTCTCATCAGACCACAAAACATACTCCACAATTGACCACATCCTAGGCCACAAATCTAACCTCAGGAAATTTAAAAAAATAGAAATTATTCCTTGAATATTCTCAGACCATCATGGAATAAAAGTTGAACTCAATAACAACAGGAACCTGCATACACATGCAAAGCCATGGAAGCTAAACAACCTTATGCTGAAGGATACATGGGTCATAGACGAGATTAAGAAGGAAATCACCAAATTTTTGGAACAAAACAACAATCAAGACACAAATTACCAAAACCTCTGGGATACTGCAAAGGCAGTCCTAAGAGGGAAATTTATAGCACTGCAAGCCTTCCTCAAGAAAACGGAAAGAGAGGAAGTTTATAAGTTAATGGAACACCTGAAGCAACTGGAGAAAGAAAAAAACTTTAACCCTAAACCCAGCAGAAGAAAAGAAATAACCAAAATCAGAGCAGAATTAAATGAAATTGAAAACAAAAGAATTATACAACAGATCAATAAATCCAGAAGTTGGTTTTTTAAAAATATCAATAAAAAAGATAAACCCTTGGCCAACCTAACCAGGAAAAAAAGAGTCAAATCTCTAATTTCATCAATCAGAAATGGTAATGATGAAATAACAGCAGACTCCTCAGAAATCCAAACAATCCTTAATGAATATTACAAGAAACTCTACTCTCACAACTATGAAAATATGAAAGAAATCTACCAATACCTGGAAGCACGCCACCTACCAAGACTTAGCCAGAATGAAGTGGAAATGTGGAATAGGCCTATATCAAGTTCTGAAATAGCATCAGCTACACAAAATCTCCCTAAAAAGAAAAGCCCAAGACCAGATAGCTTTACATAAGAATTCTACCAAACATTTAAAGAAGAACTAGTACCTATACTACTAAACCTCTTCCAAAATATAGAAAAACAAGGAATATTACCCAACACATTCTACGAAGCAAACATCACCTTGATCCCCAAACCAGGGAAAGACCCAAC
>CAUYPK010013117.1:0-18642 GCA_963574355.1 Loris lydekkerianus
GGTATAGTTGGGTTATAGCCTTCATGTGAAAACTATAGTTTAGCTTCATAGTAGGGCTGAGTACATTGGATACTTTTTCTTCCATTCCTGGGATACTTTGCTAAGGAGAATATGTTCCAGCTCCATCCATGTAAACATGAAACAGGTAAAATCTCCATCTTTCTTTAAGGCTGCATAGTATTCCATGGTATACATGTACCACAGTTTGCTAGTCCATTCGTGGGTCGATGGGCACTTGGGCGTCCTCCATGCCTTAGCAATTATGAATTGGCCTGCAATAAACAATCTGGTACAGATGTCCTTGTTATATTGTGACTTTTGGTCTTCTGGGTATAAACCCAGAAGAGGAATTATAGGATCGATATTAATCTAGTCTTTTAAATTTTTGCTTCAAAAGGATGGAAGTACTTTATAAACATATACAATTTTTGAGTCATTTATACATCATGTAATTCATTAACTTCATGTGTGCAATTTAAAACACACTATAAAAAAGGTTTTAAAACATCCCAATGGCACAATAATCATGTCCAATAACTGTTAGTTTCAATGCTTTTCCTTCTGCCTTGTTCCTCACATTAAGCAACTACTCTCTGACTTTTGTCTTTTTCCTTTGAGATAATTTTAGGCATACAGAATAGTTATCAAAATTAAAGAGATTAATTTTGTTGGTATAATCTTATTAACTGAACTGCAGAATTTACTTGGATTTTACTCTTTCGTTTTCAGGATCCAGTCTAGGATTGGTTATTTCTTGTCTTCCTGTGATAGGGTGGAATAAAGACTGTCCCCCTTCACTTCCCTTCCCAAATGTCCATGTTTAATCTCCAGTACTTCTGAATAGTTTACATGGTAAGTAGACTTCTCAGAAGGTAACTGAGGCCCATGCCCTGAGATAGGCATATTATTTTTCATTGTTCAGCTGGACACCTTATCATATGAATTCTTAAAATCAAAGACATGTTCCTAGACATAGTCAGAAACAGATAGGAAGACAGAAGAAAGGTCAGAGAGATGCGATGTTGCTGGCTTGAAAGACAGAAAAAATATGCCAAGATCCAAGGGATGTAAGCAGCCTCTAAGGAGCTTGAAAGCTCAAGGAAATGGATTTATCCTAGAACCTTCCAAAATGAATCTTTAGCCCTGCCCATACTGTCTTTTAGCCCACTAATAACCTCCTCAAACTTCTGATCCCTAGAACAGTAAGATAATTAATTTTATTTTAAGGTGCTAAACTTATTATAACAGAAGCAATAGTAATTAATACAGTTTTCTCCAATCTGTTTAAGAGATTCAATATGTGACTTTGACATTACTTTACAGTGCAAATTATTTAGTGACTATATCTTAAATGTGGTTTGTCTGACTATTTTTTCTTGTGATCTTAAAGTGATATGCCCTTCTCCATGCATAAATCATGGCATTACACGGTGTCAATATGCACTATTTTTCATATTGACTGAAAGCAATTGTTAAGATCGTGTCTGCTAAAATTATACACTGTAATTTACTAATCTTCTCTTCATAATTCAGTTTATATTTCTCATATTGGTATCCCCTTAGTATTTTCCATGTTTTACTTTTTCTATAATTGTTACTGGAACTCTTTCCAAAGGAAGAATTGTCTTTATTTATTTATTTTGTTTTCTTCCTCTGCTTTATCAGTATGGACTCATGGACATTTACTTTATTCTTTAGGCTATAATCCAGTGCTATTATCATTGACTTTGCTCCTTAAGGTGCTTCACTGTTGGCCATGGGGAGTGTGGCATACTTTAGAACACTGCTTTTAAAAAATTTTGAATACATAAAACATATTCATTGGTGCTACTTTTTTCTTTGTTTTTATCATCTCAGAACAAAAGTTGATGATAAAATTGTCATCATCAAAGCTACTTTTCTTGAGCTTCTATTATGCACTTCACAGAAAATGTTAAAAAAATATACAATTCAGACAAAAAGGAAAAATAACACACACATTGAAATGTAAAAAGTGTAAGGTACTTGCCCAAGGCTGGTGATGTACTGATTCTATAGTCCTGCTCTAATCCCATATCTGCTTGGCTCCAAAGCCACTGTCTTTTCACGGTACAGGTTTTCTTCACAAAGCAAAATTTTGCCTCATAAATGAAGAATAACATCTTATTTGATGAAACTCCAGATGACATAGAAAAGGGGATTTGCCTAACACAAGTTTTATGGACAAATGCATTTCTATATACAGGGTTGAAAATTTTCTCATATTTTCATAAAATAATGTAATAAATTCAGACTCATTTCTTCCAGTAAAATCATGAAGCCAAATAAAATGTGTGTATAAGAAAATAGACATTAAAAACTTTAGACGGAATGATCTACATGATACTACAAGATATAAAAATCATGTATTTTTGTATCTGCAAACAAAATTTCAGTTATGGATAAATTAAATAAAAATATATTATGTACCAAATGAATTATCCAATTTCACATGGAAAATTTTGTCAAATCCTGGATGAGAACTCACTTCTGACTTTATAGAGTTGCTCTTTACTTCCTTATGTACTTCCTATATTTTCTTATAACTTAAAGAAATGTGTTAGGTAAATGGTAGGATATGCAAAAATCCAAATTACTATGAAACATACATGACAACCGTGCTATTAATTTGACGTAAATAATGCTACAACTCCAAAAAATGTAAAAAATAATTACTAGGTAATAATTTTTTTAGGAGAGGAATGCTTTTTTTGATATAGTCATAGATGCTTTGCACAACACAAGTGTGTTTTATAAGTACAAGATATTTAAAAGTGAAATTTCACAGATGTTAAAAAAATTCATGGATGTTTAAAACAATTCTTTCTTAGTTGTAAGATGAAACCCCTGTAATAATTACATATAATGAATAAATTTTATTAATTATAACTTGGCTTTATTCTCGAGGATTTAGTAAGCTAAATCTGTCATTTTATAAAACAAAGAGGCTTTTAATTAAGAGATATTTTCTACAATTTGCTAGCTCTATTACCTTAGGAAATTCATCAATCTCTCTGTGTCTCAGTCATTTACACAGAAATAATAATAGTACTGGAGAAGCTTACTGTGAGGAAGAAAAGGTTAGTTCATATAAAGCACTTAAAGTGTACTATGTATTTTTGTCTTTTTTCCTCTTAAATTTGATGTAGCATGTACCTTTGCAAATGTCTTTATAGGACTTCAATAAATACATTTTAAAGGAAGTTATACTGTACAAAAACTGTTGGCATTTTGAGTTTTGCTTTAATACTTTCCCTTCTTACTGAAATACTGCCATTTTCTAGAAACATGACTGTTTTAAAATGGGAAAAAATAACGTGTTCTCCAATGTATTATGACACTCATGCAATCAGTTGTTGAAGGAAGTGGTCCACATGTCATGGTGAGGTGCTTAAGTCAGCTCTGCCCCTAGCAATATCTACCATCCAATATTTCAGCAGCTAATGTAGGTTTCTCTAGTGGAAAATAGTTCTGTAACGTCAGAGAGCAATTGTTTTTTTTGGTAACGTTAATGTTCCTGGGTACCCTAGGAAGGTGATTTGTTTTTATTAGCAATTAACATTAATTCCTTAATATAGTATAAAAGGAATTATTTGTATCTTACAGTTAGTATTCCTCTACTTTGTTCTTGTCAAATGTGGTTTAGTTTAGCAATAAACCTGGATCTTATAGCTCAATTAGAAAGCAATAAATAGCAGTATCTCTGATGTCACTTTAAAATGGGTGAAACGTACTGGAGGTAGAGTGTAAATGTCTAAACACAATTACTAAGAAAATGCCAAGAAGGCTATGTTATCCAGTATGATGAAAATATGTCAAATGGTATATAAAATCCATGTATGGTGCCCCATGATTGCATTAATGTGCACAGCTATGATTTAATAATAAATAAATAAAAATGTTTTCTCCTAAGGTTACTACTGTTACTACTGTTAACTCTTTATTTAATTGTGCAATGTCATTATATTTCCAAAGCCCTAATCTACTTAGCTTAGGTTTTGTTTAAACTACCAAATATCTCTGTTAGTAACCAAATTCAACTTATTATTTTTGAAGCTTATTCATTGCTCACATGAGATAACCTCAAAGACAGGGAAGAATTTATGCAAGACATAAACAGTAAAATATTATGCATTACTTCTGCATAAGAATATTACAATATGAAAAAAACTTTGAAAGCAATGAATAAAAGAGATGGTAAAATACATATGAAACATTAAAAATTAAACACACTAAGTTAAATAAAAGACAGAAATTAAATATTATCTATACTAAAAAAGGAGACAAGTATAAAGAGACGTAAGTTTATATAAGGATGCTTTCAAATCCATAAGCCTGTAACATATTTCATGTGATAATTTTGTTCTATCCTTAAACCAAGGAAATATTAATTCTAACCTTTCAGAAAAATAATTCATTAGTACTTTGGATTCAGGCCAGTGGTGCTTTTTTCTTTTAAATGTAATAATGAGTAAGAGATAGAAAACCTCAGAGGAAAACCAATATGAATGTTTTTCAGGAGACTTATTAATGATAAATTACACTAACTAGATCTAAACACCATTTACTTTATAAATTTAATTTTTAAAAATGTTACTCCTATTCCTTGGATTTTTAAAGAACGTTGTACTTTAATTGAATGAGTATACCCTATAATTCATGTGTTACCAAACAAGAGCATCTTGAATGTGTTTACATTATAGACATGTTAATGGATTCTTTTCACTTACCATTTTAATATATATGAGTATATATGTGTATTTTTGTATATATGTGTATTTTGCACATTCAAAATAACAAGACATTTCCAGATGAGAACTTTTTGTTTTATTCAATGCCACTTACCATCCAATGTTGTTATTACTAAAATCTGTGTAATCTATAGGTATTATTTAATCAATGAATGCATTTACTATTGTTGGAAAAAATATTAATAGATATAAGACATAATTTCTCCTAAATTTCTATATTAAGAGCTCTGTGAAAATGACTAGACCTATTGTATTTACAAGCCAGCTTTCTATCCTTTTCTTAGTCTTCTCACTTTGCTATTATCCTTGCATCTGAGAGTGTTAATTCATCATTCTTTTTCTGTCAGCTGTCTGCACTGTTAGTTGAAGATTTCCAAAATGCCTGAAGGGTGCACTGTCAGGTGCAGATACTTGAGTCAACACAGTAATATCAGTTGATTTCATTCTAGACAACACACATACACACACTTGCACACAGTACACCTTGTGGAGGCACTTGGCACATTTTAAAATATAATCTTTTGCTATTGCATTAAACGCCTGAAGCAGCACAGAATTTTCACAATAATATTTCTGCCACACAATTATTTTTTAAATTCAAAACCCCTAGAGTTGCAGTGAAAAATTAAACTCCCATAGTACTTGAATAAATTGTTAAGCAATGTAGCCTTTACATTGTTCCACTTTTAAAACACACTTCAGTAAGTGAAGTTTAATTTTGCTAGTAAAGAAATATGCTTATTGAATCAGTGGAATTATGTAATATGTACACATGTTGTTAATTTGAGGTTTAAGAGGGAAAAAGCAGTAATTAGGGATAGATGTTGCATTGAAGAAATTCAATGTCCAAAGCCAGTTAAAACTTGGTAAGTATCTTCCCGCTCCTACACCCAAATATTTTGTGTCTCTTGTTTTCTCTTACCATTTATATTTCCCTTGGAAATCCTGTGAGCTATTAAATGAACAATCAGTGCAAGTTAAAAACACATACCGTTATCATGGACTGGTTTACTACCATGCTTCTATAGATTCTGGGTTTTATACTCACTTACTGAATCATATAAACTTTTGGAAGTCAAACCAGTGTTTGTCTCATTATTTTATACAGCATATATGTTTATGCATGATTTTAGTTACAAATTCAGAAACTTAAATTTCCTTTCATATATTAAGAGTATGCAATCTCTTAGAGGAAATATAGGCCATACCTCTCTGATCCACTAGTACCAGAATTTATTGGATCAAAGTATACTGAAAGTTCAAGAGGATACCGTTAAAGCACTAGCACAGGGGAATGATCAGAAAGGGTGTCTAGGTTTTCAGATTCCAGGTAGGAGGCACAAACACCTGAATCTGTGGCAGAAGGTTCCCATTATGTAGCATGTAGTACGCACAGGGAAAGCATGTTGGAAGCATCCTAAAGATATTTAATATATTGTCTAAAATTTAGACAGAAGCCAGAACCAAGTCAAAAGATCAAAATTAAGAACACGGGACAGTGGATCAAGTGACTAACATAGAAAACAGGGTCAGGAGAACTACTTGAAGAGCCAGGATCCAAGGTCACATTCCATGTGAGGAAGGAGATAAAGACTACTCAGTAAAGAAGACAGCATTTAGGATGAATAAGTGTACTTATTATGAGTAGCTGCTGCTTCCTTCTTTACCCATTCTAGTTTACAATCCTAATTCTTAGAGGTTCAGTCCACATCTCCCTTTAAAAATTTCAATCTATGATATCACAGACAAGAATGCTCTTTCTGTAACCCTCAACACGAAATAGTTTACCAGAGGAGTCTAACTTGTTTTAAAACGATTGCAGTGCATTTTATCAACCTTGTAATGTAATGTCTTATATACATATGTACTTTATATGAATCTGTATTTGTAAATTCATAGACACGTAGCTTTCAAACATCTACTTTACAGTTTTTAACTACTTTATGTATTCAGATGTAATTTGATAAATATGTATTTTTATTGATGGTAGAATTTTTCTTTATTAGCTGAGGAAATTGCATTCCCCATAATGTCCATATGTTCATGGCATAAACACCTAATATTTAAATTCATTTTCTAAATGCATTTTATTTAAGCTCAAATGTAAGATTTTTTTAACAATCTAATTTAAGAAGATTCATAATTCACTTTTTGAAAGTGTATCACTCATTTTTTTCTTCTTTGCAGAAACTTCTGTACTTTTTCTCTCAAGGTCATATAGCCCTGTATCTGATAGCAACAGAGCTTCAGCAATAACAGCAGATGCCATCTTAGATTAATGTTAGTGAATGGTTTTTTTGCAATTTTTATAGTTTCTCTCCTTTGCACTCATTTTGACAGGGAACAATGTGGGGTTCAACGCTGGATGCCCTAGAGGTGCCCTAGAGTTATTTTAACGGATTCAATTTGCTTTCCTTTTCATGTAAGGACTTTTTTTTTTTTCTTCATAGATTTTTTTTCTGATGTATAGGAGAAACTATTTCTTACATAAAATATTTTTAAAAGTTTACTCTTTATATGAGCCTTCATTATAGAATCATAGAATTTTCAAACTAGATACTGTAGGGATCATCTCTCCACCATTGTTTCTCAAGGCTAATAAGCCACAAACCTCTGTCTACTTCCCTTTCTATTCCTGCTTTCCTTCATGAATATCGTGATTCTTTCCTGCTTTCCTCGCTTTTCCTATTACTTTTTTTAGGTCAACAGTAGAGAATTTAACTAGTTTACTTTTTTGTAGTATATTTTTAATTAGGAAATCCTGAAGTATTTCAACTGCTTATTTCACAGATCAAGAATCTAAGTTACGGAACAGCTTAGCTAATTGCTGGAGAATACACAAATACCTAGGAACAGAAGCAGGTCTTGAATATTCTTCATGGCTCAAAAATGCAGGGCTATTTCCCTCTTTGAATTCTAACTCTATTTTCTTAACTATTATTTTTTGCCTACCACCTTCATGATTTCCTGATTGAATACCCTGGCTCACCTCTTTCTATTTTTCTCCTTTGTGCTTGCTGTTTTATTCTTATTTGATTTTCATTTGCTTTGTTCTGAATTTCAGTAAATTTCCTATAAGTGTGCATGCAATGCCAGAGCCCATGTAAAAGCTAAATTGTCTTGTGGCATGCTCTAACTTGAAATGATCCAGTCATTCACATATTACTTAATGCCCTAATCCCAACCTGTATCTCCTATGATTTAGGTGATTTGGCCACTATCTACCAGGCAATTGTGTGTAATGGGAAAGAGTTAATGCTATGGTTTCACGTCCAAACTCCCTGGATTAAAATCTTGTCCTCTAATTATTTACAGTACACTCCTGGGAGTGTTATTTTACTGCTCTGCTGCACAATTACTTCATGTGTAAAATGTGCATAATAATTGTACCTGCCTCATAGACTAACTCATATGACCACATTAGTTGGTATGTGTAAAGTACATAACAGGTATAGCATGTAAGGTAAGCTGTTATTATTATTCCCTCCTGCTTGTTTTCATTCAGCCACACGGATCTTCTTTCATTTATTTGAACATTACTTTTTAGGTTTTATCCCTTAAGATTTTAACTAATCCTCCTACTCGAATGCTTCCTATGTCACCTTCTTTACTTATGATTTGGGGTTTACATCATAGATATTGCACCTCACTCCACAATGCCAACCTTCACCTTCATTTATTTCCAGTCACAGCAACTTTTTTATTTTTCTCATGTCAAATTTTGACCTAGATCCTCTAGTTTTTGCATTCCTGAAAATGATGAAATTGCCAAAAATTATTGCCAAATTATTACAGTACCTAAAATTGGATACTCATCAGTAGTATTCTCATATATTGCTGAATCAATGAGTTTATTATTATTTTTTGATCTTCCTTTTAAAAATACTTTTTAAAAAATATTTTGCCTTAACCGTCCTCAATTCCTTAGATATTTCTCTGTGTGTTTCTAAAAAATGCAAATGAAAAATTTTTGAATAATTTAAGAAATAAGGAGCCATATAATACAATGTCATTCCTCAAAGTGTTGTTGTTTTTTGTTTAAAGTAGTCTAACTCCATCAACAATTCTTTATGTTAGTGTCCAAGTCTTGAAGTAATTTCTCTGTGTGAAGAATAATTCAAATGTTTTAAAAATTTATCAGAGCCTGTTTTTAAGAAGTATGAGCTGCTATTTTACACTAAAATTACAGAATGGAAAGGCATTGATTTAATCATAATTATAGGATCATTAAATATTCTAATTACATCTACAGATGAAACATTGTACCAATGGATATCACTTCACATGATATTTATTATGACTATGGAAGTTGATATTGTTATTACTATTTAAATAACCTCATTCATTTAAGAATGTCTCTTTCTGCAAGTTAGCAGGTAAAAAAAAACAATGATATATTGAAATCAACATGACTTTTCTGTTTGAATTCAATGGTTTCATGAAGAATATCCCTATTATTTGGCATTATAATTTGTCTTGTGTTTTAAAGTTGCTTCGCTGTCTTTTAAGTGGTCATTCACCTACTTCATTTGTGATTGTCTCCCATCATCACTTTCATTTGAAAAAATAAAAAATAATTCTGAATTCAAGGAAAATTAAATTAATATTTATATAAAATAAATTAGATATAACTAATTTCTTAGAAAATTCTCTAAACTAAACTTAATGTTAAAAATGTTAATTTTTACTTCTTTTTTTTTTTTTTTTTTTTTTTTTTTTTGTGTTGTTATTTAAGATGCTAAATGTATAAAGTTTTTTTTTAAATATAAAAAGCCCGGAGAAGTGACAGTATGTGTAGGACTTGCAAAGAGTACATGATATTCAATCACACATATGTGCTTGGTCTCAAATAAAAACAATTGAATATTAGAGAAATTGTTGGGACTGATTATAAAGTTAAAATTTACACTTGGAATTTTTGCCACATGGTTACCTTTTTGCACCTGGGTCTTCAATTATTCATCTAATAAAGAGAAAAAAGTGTATATTTTCCTTCAAATATAAAAATATAAATAATATGCATAATTATGCATAATTTTATCAACATAAGTATATTATTGGAAAAAGTTAATGTCCCTGATGCAAAATCCCTCCTACATAGTTTTCACATAGTGGGAAATAAATAAAGCTCTAATTTATTTTTACCATTGAATTGCAGTAAATTTATTTACATGATTTTGATGATGGTGATGATAATAATGGTGAAGACAATTTTGAAGAAGGTGGTGATGGTGATGGTAATTTTCTTGATTATTCATACAAATGATCAAATGATCATTCATATTTTTTATTGCATTCTCATATAGTTTTGAAAAGGCAGGCCAAAAGCACAGCAAAAAGCCCAAATTTATTTTCTTTATAATTAGGAAAAAAATGTCGCTTAGTTATCTTTCTGTGTTTTGTTTTCTAACCTAGGTCGAATGCTTTAAAATAACACTAAAGCCCTGCCTGCTTTTCTTTCTTGCACAAAGGTACAATGATTTGCTTATGTGGATATTTAGATTTAAAAAGTTTGAAAAAGGAATTTCTGTAAATTTGTAAACTTTGAAACTTATCATTATTGTAATGTAACCTATTTTTAATTAATTTTACTTATTAATTATGTATTTAATGTGTATACTAAGTCATTTCCTTCAATGATATTTGATGATGCTATATACAGATATTTTTGAATTAGTGACCATTATATCTGACACAGAATTATCCTCTCCATATACTTTACTGTGTATACAAGGGCACCTGGAAAATGTTAACTGCCTTATTTAAGAACAATAAAGGGTCTGAGATTTTTTACTTTACTAGAAAGCTAAAAAGTGAGTATAATCTAGTTACATAGGTAATGGAGAAAAGATAAAATGCTTAGGTCAACACAAAAATCCTTATCCTTAATACCTGGGGACTTCAATATTCCTTTGACAGAATTAGACACATCATTGAGGCATAAAATTGATCAAAAAAACCATGGACTAAACCAAATATACCTAACACATTTACAGAACAGAATCCTAAAATTCTAAAATCCTCAGAATATAAAATCTCTCAACATGACATAAGTAATTTTCCAAAATATATCATATGTTAGGCCCCAAAACAAGTCTTAGCAAATTTAGCAAATTGAAATTACATCACATATCATCTGAGACAACTGTGGAATAAAATTAGAAATAAATTACAGGCAAACTCTCACTACTATACCAATAAGTAAAAATTAACATGCTGCTTACTAATCCTTGGGTCAATGTAGAAATCAAGACTGAAATATATATATATTTCAAAATACAAACTTTGAATTGAATGACCAGGTAACACAAGCTTCCAAAATATCTGGGGTACGGAAAATGTAGTGCTTAGAAGGAAATTCATAGTACTAGATTTCTACATTAAAATGACAGAAAGAACACAAATTAATGAATTAATGTCAGAGGACAAGGAACTGAAAATAAAAGAACAAACCAAACCCCAAATTAGCAGAGAAAAATACATAACAAAGTTGAGAGCAAAGCTAAACAAACACACAAGCAAAAAAGCTAACTACACAACTAAAAGTAGGTTCTTTGAAAAAGAGAAACAGAATCAATAGATAAATAGACCACTAACTACATCAATAAATAAAAGAGGAGAGAGTATTCAAATAATCTCAATCAGAAATGAAAAAGGAGATACTACACATATAATTGATACCTCAGAAATACAAAATATTGCCTGATACTATTATGAAAACCTCTATGCACAAAAACTAGAAAATCTACAACCAATGGCTAAAATTTTGGAAATGCCATTTGCTGAGTTTGAACTAGGAAAAACAGAATCATGAACAGACTAATAATGAGTAGCAAGATTGAAACATATATAAAAAAAGCACAGTTGAATTCTATCAGACTTATGAAGAAGAACATCCACTTATTCTACTGAAATTGTTACAGAAGATAGTAAAAGAGAGAAACCTCAGTAATTTTACAAAACTATTATCACTGTGATACCAAAACCAGGAAAATATATAACAAAAAAGTAAAACCATAGATCAAAATTTCTCATGAACAGATATATAAAAATCCACAAGGAAATACTAGGAAGTTGAACACAAGGACACATCAAAGAGATAATTCACCATGATCAAGTCAATTTCTTCCAAAGGATGCAAGAATAATTAAATAAATGTAAATTAATAAATGTGATGTACCATATAAATATGTAAATTAATACATGCAAATTAATGTATGTGATGTACCATATAAAAAGAATCAAAAACAAAAGCTACATGATAATTTCAATAAATGCAAAGGAAAAAAACCATTTGATAAATTCCAGCACAAATTAATGGTAAAAACCCTTAACAAACTTGGCACAGAACAAGCCCCTTGTTACATACAGATGCTTTATAATAAAAATGATAAAGCCCCTGTATGTAACACCCACAGCCAACAGCACATTGAATAAGCAAAGTCAAAAATATTTTCCCTAAGAACTGGAAAAACAAGGATGGCCACTGTCATCACCTCTAGTCAATATAGTGCTGAAAATAGCAGCCAGAGCAATCAGGAAAGAGAAAGAAATTAAGGCCATGCAAAATGGGAAGGGAGCTCAAACCTCTATTTATGGAGTGTACATACGATAGTGTATCTTCCAAACCTAAAAGATTTCATCAAAAGACTACTAGAATTAAAAATAAATTGTGCAAAGTCTCAGGTTATAAAATCAATGTACACAAATCATTTCTATATACTAATAATAGGCAAGCTGGGAGTCATATCAAAAACTCAATTTCACTTATAGTAATTGGATATCCATATGCAGATTAATGCAACTGGTTTCCTATATCTCGCCATATATAAGAATTAACTCAAGAATAGATTAAAGGCTTTCATGTAAAACCTGAAACCATAAAAGTTCTAGAAGAGTATCTAAGAAAAATTTCTGCACATTGGCCTAGACAAAGAAATTATGACTACGACTCCCAAATGAGTACAGCAACAACATAAATAAGTAAATAACTGAGTTAAATCAAAAGTTTATGTACAGCAAAAGAAATAATCACAAAGTAAATAGGTAACCTAGAGAATGGGGAAAATATCCTTAAACTATACATTTGACAAAGGACCAATATCTAGAATCTGTAAAGAACTCAAACAAATCAGCAAAATAAAAACAACCCCATGAAAAAGTGGAAAAAAGGCATGAACAGATATGTTTCAAATGAAGATAGTCAAATGACCAAAAAACATATTAAAAAAAGCTCAACTTCACTAAACATGAGAAAAATGCAATATAAAACCACAATAAGATACTGCTTATTCCTGCCAGAATGGCAATAATTAAAAGGTCAAAAACCATACAAATAGATATTGGCATGGATGCCGTAAAATGGGAATCCTTCTGCACTATTGGTAGATACTTAAATTAGTTCAAGCTATATTGAAAGAGTATGAAGATTCCTCAAAGAGCTAAAATTACACCTCCGTTTTAACCCCACAATCTTTCTATTGTGTATCTACCCTAAGGAAAGAAGTCATTTCATAAAAATGATGCTTGCACCCAACTGTGTACACATATCACAGAACATTTCACAATTGCAAAGATATACAATCAACTTAAGTGTCCACCAACTGATGTGTGGATAAATTATACTATATAGTACTTTATATTATAGAGTACTACTTGGCCATTAGGAGGAATGAAATAATGTCTTTTGTAGCACCTTGGATGGAACTAGACACCATTATTTTAAGTGAAGTACCTCAGGAATGGGAAAAAGAAAAAAAAAAACACAACACCCCCCCCCCCTTATTCTCACTTACAAGGAGAAGGAGCTAAATGAGGGGGTATGTATGGCCATAACTGGTATGACTAACACTGAAAATGAAAAGGAAGGAGGAAAGAGGGGGAGTGGTATTAAAAAAAAATCTACTTATCAAGTACAATGTACACTATTCTGGTGACAGGTTCACTGAAAGCCCTGACTTCAGCATTATGCAATTTATCCATGTAACAAAAAACACTTATACCTACTAAATCTTTTGAAATAAAAACAAAACAAACAAAAACCTCTCCTCACAAAAATAACAATAGCCAGTTTCTATGAATCTTAATGCCACAGGGTGACATTAAGAGAACCAGCTGATTCAGGCACCTATGGTAGGATACATTACAGGAGAGAAACCTTCAACTTAGGGAAACAGACTTTTATATTAGGCAGTAAGTGCAGTAAACACTCCACATTCCAATCCCTAAAATGTCTGCTCTTTTCTCTGGAGCAGTATCTTTTATTGCAGTTCACTGTATAAATATTCCTTAAAACATCAAAGAAAAACAAAAGACAATCAGTACATTTGCTCCCCAAATGTGTAAAAACACAAAAATACACAAGGATAATTGTCCTCCAACAACCTGTTTCCACACAATGACAATATCTTGATTAAAAGATAAATTGAGTTTAAATTGAGAGATCCCAAGTGCCCATGGACCCAAAAATGGATTAATAAATTGTAGTATATGAACACCATGGAATATTATACAGCCTTAAAGAAAGATGGAGACTTTACCTTGTTTATGTTTACATGGATGGAGCTGGAACATATTCTTCTTAGCAAAGTATCTCAAGAATGGAAGAAAACATATCCAACGTACTCAGTCCTACTATGAAACCAATTATAGCCCAAGAATATGGGGAAAGGGGATATGGAGGGGAGGGGAGGACGGATGGAGGGAGAATGATTGGTGGGATCACACCTACGATGCATCTTACAAGGGTACATGTGAAATTTACTATCTTAACACAATAACTAAGAAAATGCCGTGAAGGCTATGTTAACCTGTTTGATGAAAATATTTCAAATTGTACATAAAACCAGCACACTGTACTCCATGATTTCATTAATGTACACAGCTATGATTTAATTAAAAAAGACAAAAACTTAAAAAAAATAAATTGAGTGATTCTATATCTCTTTCTTTTTTCTTTGTTTTTGTTTTTGCTTGTCTGTTTTTGTCAGCATTGACTGTCTTTTAGTGTTACTTTTGAGGAATCAACTAGTATTTTTTATTGCTTCAAGGTATGCATTCAAGAATCTATTTAAAGGGCAGCACCTATGGCTCAAGGAGTAGGGCGCCAGCTGCATATACTGGGACGGGCGGGCTCAAGCCCAGCCCTGGCCAAAACTGAAAAAATAATCTATTTAAGAGTTGTTAATGGACCTGCAAGGTTCATGCTTGTTTGTTTGATTTTGTTTTCTATTACCACTAGTTTAAGGCAGGAACTTCTGATACAAGGTTAACATCTGCATAGAACTGGAGAAAAGAATAGGATTTTTACTGAGATTTGCCATGATCTAGAGCAGGGATCCTCAAATTACGGCCCATGGGCCACATGCCCATCGAGGACATTTATCCAGCCTGCTGGGTGTTTTTGCCATCCTGCTTGTCCTGCTTAGCAGCCGACTCATCCTGGACCGCAGTGTGCATGTGTGGAATGTGTGCCAACTTTCTGACTCCATTCCTCCTCTCTGTCTCTCCCTGCCCTTCCTTCTCTCTGTCTCTCCCCACTGGGTGTTTTTGCCGTCCTGCTTAGCAGCCCACTATTCCTGGCCCACAGTGCACATGTGTGGAATGTGCCCCACACTCTCTGGCTCCCCTTCTACTCTCTGACTTCCCCTCTCAGTCTCTAGTGTAATCGAAGGAGTCACCAGGTTGCCTGAGCAGAGTCTGCTGCTGCCTAAGGACTGAGGTAAGAACAAGTTAGGATTTTTTTTTTTTTTTTTTAAGTTAGGAGGTCTATTTTTTATTTTTTTTTATTTTTGCAGTTAGTAGGGCCTTTTTTGTGGTTAAGGGGGGGACTTTTTTTTCCTGAAGTTAAGAAGTCTCTTTTTTTGTAGTTAGGGAGCACCTTTTTTTAAAAGTTAGAAGAGCCTTTTTTTTAAGTTGGTTAGTTGATTGGGGTTGGTTTCTAGGGGGGTTGCATCACAGTGATAATGCAAATAGTCAGCATTATCAGTGCTAATGCAAATTTGTCAGTGCTCAGAGGTAATGTAAATGGTCAGAGCTCAGAGGTAATGCAAATAGTCAATGTTCAGTGGTAATGATAATTGTAAGTACTCAGTGTTAATGCAAATTGTTAGTGCTCAGTATTAATGCAAATTGTCATCAGTCAGTGTTATTGCAAATGGTCAGTGGTCAGTGTTAATGCAAATGGTCAGTGGTCAGTGTTAATGCAAATGGTCAGTGCTCAGTGTTATCACATGGGGGCCCCAAACTGGTAATGTGCCTAGGGCCCCCTGGGAACTTAATCCAGCTCTGCAGAAAGCTGAGAAGTAGAAAACCCATTTTAATTGACAGTAAGTTCATTTATATTCTGATTGCTCTTCAGTTGTGTATGATGTTGTATGTTGCGTGCTGTGTAAGCCCCGGTTCACACTTTTGCGATCTCTGAGCAGTGTGAGTTCAGCCATATGCTTGTATGGCTGAACTTGCATTAGATTCAGAAGAAAAAAGGCATGCATGCCTTCTTTTTTCTGCAGTGGGATCTGATCGCATAAGTCTAACCCATGCAATCAGATTCCTTTGTGAGTTCACAGATCACAGTGCAGTGATCTGGGTAGTGTGAACCGGAAAGATGGTGAAGAAACCGGCTCTGTAATCATGCCTATTCCCACACCACATCAGTGTGAGCCTGAGGTAAAAGCAGAGTTCCACCATATGGGCACTGGCAAGGCTGAAATGGTGTGGACTGGCAAGGCTGCATTTATGTATACCGATCAGACTGCATTGATGGGCACTGATCAGACTGCATTGATGGGCAGTGCAGTCTATATGTCTCTGAGTTGACAAAATTATGGCTTATATATTATTTTTGGAGCACTGTATATATATATATGTATATATAAAATGTATTTATGTAAATATATATATATATATATATATATATATATATATGTATTCATTTTACTAATAGTAATTTGGAATCCCTAGGAAGCAATGATATCAAAAAAGAGAAAAATTGACTTGAAGTGTAGGATATTCAAAGAACAGTGGTCTTATGATTACTTTTTCATGCAGTACAAGGAAAGAACTGTGTGTTTGATGTACCAGAATATAGCGTCTGTGTTCAAAGAACACAATTTGCGTTGACACTATCAAACTCAACATAAAGATAAATATGAATGTTCGGTCAGAGAAGTGAGAAAATATAAAATATTAAAACTGAAATATACATTGAAAACTCAGCAAAATACTTTTGTGAAGCAGAAACAGCTAAATACTTCATCACTGCGAGCAAGTTTTCAAGTTGCCAAGCTAATAGCGTGCACTGGCAAACCATTTGTGGAGGGAGAATTTGTTAAAGAATGCCTTCTTTCTATTGCCAAAGAGATGTGTCCAGAGAAGGTCGATTTATTTAGTACAGTGAGTCTTTCAGGACCCTCAATTACATGAAGGATTGAAGAAATGGAAGACAATTTGCATCAGCATTTGCAAAACTCTGCAAAAAAATCTTTCCTATTTTTCCTTGGCACTCGACAAAAGTAATGATGTTCGTGATTCTGCACAACTTCTAATTTTTATTCATGTGACAAATGACTATTTTGAAGTCACAGAACAGCTTGCTGCACTGCAAAGTATCAAAGGAACAACTATAGGAAAGGATATCTATGAAAACGTTTGCCAAACTGTGAATAGTTTGGAGCTGGACTGGGCAAAACTAGTCAGTGTGACAACTGATGGTGCTCCTAGCATCGTGGGGTCCAAGAAAGGAGTAATTGCTCGCATTAACCAAGAGATGGACAAACATAACCATTCTCATCCAATAGTCATACACTGCCTCATCCACCAACAACTGCTGTGTAGTAAATCACTGAAGTGGGACTCTGTTATAAAAACTGTGGTATCTTGTGTTAACTTCATTAGAGGTAATGCACTAAACCACAGACAATTTCATGAATTTGTGTCTCAGATAAATTTTGCTTGTGAAGATGTTCTGTACCACACAGAAGTCTATTGGCTGAATAGAGGGAGAATTTTGAATTATTTTTCTGACTTACTTCCACAGATTACAGCTTTTCTGCTTTCAAAAAACAAAGAAGTACCAGAGCTCAATGATGCAGAATGGAAATGGCACCTTGCCTCTCTGACAGATGTAACAGAGCTACTCAACAGTTTCAATGTGCAACATCAAAGAAAGGGGAAGATCATCTGTGATATGCAGTCACATGGGAAAGCATTTGAAGTAAAATTATTTCTATCTTGAGTTGTGGGTAGATGGAAAATTTCTGCCATCTACCCACAACTCAAAATCTGTTAGTGGAAAATTCATTGGTTGCATTCACAAATAAAACGTGTGGATTCACTGGAAAAGTTGCAAAAGGAGTTCCAATTTAGATTTAAAGAGCTTCATCTCCATGAACAGGACATACAGCTTTTCTGTAACACGTTTTCTATTGACATTGAAAATGTGGACACCATTTACCAAATGGAACTGGCTGAACTGCAGAATTGTGACTCTCTGAAAGATGCATTCAAGTCAAGAAGCCTTCCTAATTTCTATGCATCTCTCTCCTTTGAGCCATGTCCTAATCTCAGGAACCATGCACTCAAAATGGCAACCATCTTTGGCAGTACTTATGTTTGTGAACAGACATTTTCCAGAATGAAAAATCTGAAATTTCCAACCAGATCTAGACTAACTGCTGCACACTTGCATCACATGTTACACTAACAGTGACAAATATGAAACAGAACGTTGACCATCTCATTAACCAAAAGCAGGCCCATAGTTCCCATTGAAATACTGGTAAGTTTGTTGATTTAACTTTACTTGTTCTTCATTCTAAATATTGTATTTGTTCCCCCCCCCCCTTTTTTTTACTTCAAAATAAGGTATGTGCAG
>CAUYPK010013118.1:0-12184 GCA_963574355.1 Loris lydekkerianus
TCTAAATAAAGATCACAAAGAAGAAAGCAGCCACAGGGGAACAGAGTTAATGGAAGAGTACCTTCAAGTGTTCACTCAGTTTACTCAGCATGAAGTAACGACTGTGTCTCTCCTCAGGGCAGAGCACTTATAGACCTCTGACAACATGTTTTTAACATATGTTAACCCTCTGGCCCATATCTCTGAGGAAGGGCAGCATGCCCTTTGGCCTCAGGCATAACGGGGTGCACAACTTCAGAGAATTGGCATGTGGAATTTTAACTCCAGGCAAGCTAACTCTGTGCATGTCCCTGAGGGGCCTAGGTCCCTTAAGCTTCTGAAAGAATAGCAAGCCATTTTAAACTCACACTGAGTTCACTTTGTGTGCTTGATGTAGGATATGTTTATTTCTAATTATTATCCTACATTGGCCCCATATACCGAATGTGGCGGGTTCAAACCCAGCCGCGGCCAAACTGCAACAAAAGATAGCCAGGAGTTGTGGCAGGTGCCTGTAGTCCCAGCTACTAGGGAGGCTGAGGCAAGAGAATCACCTAAGCCTGGGAGTTGGAGGTTGCTGTGAGCTGTGACAAAGTGAGACTGTCTCAAAAAAATAAAATAAAGTAAAATAAAAAATTAAAAAAAGTTCAGGATAGGACTTCTATTGGAATTCCAGAAGTAGAAGTGATTATTCTTGTTTCTGCAAGTAGAAGTGATTATTAAATTTTAAAAAGAGAAAAGGACTACTAACTGAGGGCTGAGGCACTCTAACCCTAGAAAGTTAGCATGGTCAGGAGGAATCGGTAAAGGAGATTGAGAATGAGAGTAAATGAAACAGGAGCAAACACAAGAGTACTGTCCTCCTTCAGTATCTCTCTGCAGGGGACTGGTTCCAGGACCAATAATCCCAGTGTAAAACTCCAGGGATGCTCAAGAGTCTTACGTAAAATGGGGCAGTATTCGCATATAACCTATGCACATGCTTTTATATGCTTTATTATTTTTATTGCAATAGACTTAGGGAATACAAGCATTTGTTATGTGGATGAATTGTATAATGCTTCAAGTCAGGGCTTTTATTGTACCTGTCACCAACATCGTGCACATCGTACCTGACAGTTAGATTTTTCTCCCTCTTTCTCCTCCGATCCTTTCTACTTTTTAGTTTTCATTGTCTGTTACACCACTTTATGACCAGATATAATACTCCTTTAGCTACTTTAGCTACCAGTTATAAGTGTTAAAATGTTTTTTTGTTTTTTGTTTTTTGTTTTTCATTTCCTAAGATACATCACATAGGATAATGGTCTCAGTTCCACTCAAGGTTGTACAGAAGATATTATTTCCTTTCTTCTTATAGCTGAGCAGTGTTCTACACTGAGCAATATATTTTCTTTAAGCATTCACCAGTTTATGAGTTCCCATGTACTTTAAATAATCTCTAGATTACTTATAATACTTAATATGATGTAAATGTTATGGTAATAGTAGGGCCATATTTTTTATTTTTATTGTTTTTAAAAACATTTTCTACATGTGATTGAATCCATGAATGCAGATTCCATAAATATAGAGGACTGACTAGAAAATGTTCCCTGGAAGCCAAATAACGAAATTATCAAGGAACTGGGTAATTATGTCAAATGTGGATGATAAATTAATAAAGTAAGTTCAAAAATTGATCATTGAATTTGTCAACGTGGAGGTCATTGTTAACACTGATGAAAGTAATTTTGTAGGTAACATATTGAAGTGGTTTTAGGAGGAAATTGGAGAAGAGATATTGTAGACAATTAATATAAAAAAATCTTACAGGAAATTTTTCAAAATAGATACATAAAGAAATGGGACAATAGGTAAAGGAGGAAGTAGAGACTGGAGAAGAAATTATGATTTGGACAATTTTTATTATTAATTATGAGATTTAAAACTACATTTTTACAATAAAGGGGATGGCTCACCAGAGAGAGAAAAATTAGAAAGAGAGAGACAGAATAATCATGTGAGCAAAGTGAAGGGGTGGAGATAAAGTAAACTCCCCTTTGATAATCTGTTTGTGAAAGGAAGTTGGAAAAAAATTGCAGTAACTAAAGGGAGAGGCAGATGAAAAAAATGAAGATTAGAAGACCATTTGTGGGACTACTATATATGCTAGAGGTTATACGAGGAGATTAATTAATTTGAAAACTTTGGATATGGAAATAAAATGCCAAAGGCTGGTTATCAAAGACGAGAATCCAGAGGATGGAATGACTAAATATTATAGACAATGATAAAGGATTCTATAATAAATGTGACTATTATTATTTTTTAGACTAGATGATAGGAAAAATGTAAATAATAATGAAAGGTCAAGAAGGTATTTCAGGTTCAGAAAATAATGAGTTCAATTTGTAAGATGTAGGTTGAAGATAAGAAGGATTTCTACAAGCCCATGTCCCATCATATTAAATAACGACACATAATTTGAAGTAGGAATAAGAATTTGTAGGTTGCTAAAATGAAATATTAGCTGAGGTCAAGGAAACAAATACAGTTATCAAGATTAGAATATTAGTGGAGGGCGGGGCCTGTAGCTCAGTGGGTAGGGTGCTGGCTCCATATACTGAGGGTGGTTGGTTCAAACCCGGCCCCGGCCAAACTGCAACAAAAAAATAGCTGGGCATTGTGGTGGGTGCCTGTAGTCCCAGCTAGCGGGAGGCTGAGGCAAGAGAATTGAATAAGTCCAGGTGGGAGGTTGCTGTGAGCTGACATGTCACGGCACTCTACTGAGGGTGATAAAGCCAGACTCTGTCTCTAAAAAAGAAAAAAGAAAGAAAAGAAAAAAGAAAAAATGGAATATTAGTGGAAACATTGGTGCTCTGTTTCCACTTCATCTGCTTCTCCCTTCAGTTACTGCAATTGTATTTACACAAGAAAAACTGTTTAAATTAATTGTTTTCAAATTAATAATGCAATAAGATAAATATTTTGATTTAAATTATTTTTCATGTTTATTTATATTTTTTGGTTAAAATATAAACATTTATGCTTAAACTAATGCACTTAGTCATACAGATTTCTAGTGAAGCCTGGCTTCCAGTAAAGCTAGTTCCTTCGTTTGTGGAGTGCCTCCTGTTCCTTCTCAACAACTCAGGAGTGTCATGCCCCCATTGTTCTTAATTCTCATCTATACAGTCCATTTTTGTTCTTTGAACAATCACACTTCATCTATCTGTGACTTGGTTTTTTCCTTTGTTTCTTTGGAATAGCCTTTTATAGACAATGACTTCTCAGCTCTTAATTTAATGTTTATCTCACTTGATTTAACTGCAACATTTGATTTTGTTGGTCATCTCCTTTTGAGAGCACCCTTCACCTTTGGTTACTGTGAAGTCTTTTCTTTCTTTCCTTATATTATGCTGAGTATATCATTTTGGACTTTTTCTGGGCATTTTTTTCTTATATTATCCTTTCTATATTAAGTGTGTTGACATCTTCCCAGCCCTTTTCTGGTTGTCTTTTTTACTCTGTTCACTGTACTTTAAAATTTACATAAATTCTCAGAGCTCCAATGATCTTAACACTTTGCCATTTTTCTCCTTACTAATTATTTTTTCTCTTGTTTCTATTTGACTACGTATCCTCCATAAAATAACAGAATTTTAATGAGAGCTCACATCTCACGTTATGTGTATGTGGACCACTGTACATTTTACACCTTAGGTATTTCGTGTACATTTGTGAAATTAATAAATGATTTTGTCCTGTCAAAAAGAAGACATTCATTGACAATCTGCATTTACATTCTTCCCATTGGTTGTACTTGATTCAATTGAAGCAACATGAATTTGTTTTAATTAGGTCCAGCTGCAAATAAAAGTAAAACAAACTACAAAAAAAAAAAAAAAAAAAAAGGTTTGTACCAAACAAAGTTGCTGTTTTTAAATATAAAATTCTGTGAGTTGGACAGGGTATTTATGGGACTCCCATATGTTCACTAGCATGCACTCAGGATTACGTTGTATCATTATTCTACTTGTGAGTGTCCTTCATTCCCATGACCATATCTTATCCTAACACAGGTTACTAAGTCTCCAGTCTAGACAAGAGGAAGGACAGGACAAGAAAAGTCCAAAGGAAATTCATCACTTTTCTCATACAGATACTCTGATTGTTAGCCTACACTGACTACTTCATTTTATACTACTTCTGCTCTTATCTATTTGGGTAAAATTTAATTACCTAGCCAGCTGGCCATAATAGACACAGGGAAAGTAATGTTTATTTTGGGTGGTCATTCCCAAGCTAAAATCCTGTTTTTATAAAATAATAGGAGATAATAGATAACCAGCAATCTCTGACATGCTTTTTACTGATAAGTCCCTCCAAGGGAAATGTATAATATATAATGTGCACTCACTAGTATTTTACATATTATAGGAGTATGTATTTATGTCTGTACGGGCATGTATAGACACATAATATAGGTATGTACATATATAGGTACATATATATGAGTATATACTTATAGGTACACATAGATGAATGCATGTGTATGTATATACTATATATGTGTATATGTGTATATATACATTTAATAGTATAGATATAAGTATGCATATACATGCAGATATCTTTATACCTATATGTTATATATATGCATGTAGCTATATATCTTTATAATATATGCATATATATGTACATATGTGTATGTATGTGTGTATATATATAGATCTCAAAGATAATATCCACATTGAGCAATAATTCTCAAATGGTATTCCAGTAATACCTTTATCAGAAATGCCTGTGGTGTTTATTAAAGTGAAGGCGCCCTATCTTCCACACAAATTTATTGCTTTACATTATATGGCATGGATTCAGGAATTTTGCAAATCAGGTGATTCCAATGCATACTAAAGCTGGACAAGTATTGCTATAGAAATTAATGCAATAAATTTTGTTTCGTCAATATAGCAACTATGTCATGTAACTATTCAATAAGCATCCCTTAAAACTGAAATATGTCTTACTATTTAAAATGTTGAAGGAAAAATTAACATGATCTAGTAAAGCAATCAAGTTAATTGTGTAGTATGTGCACATATATTTATTATAAATTTAATAATGAATAGAGCAAAGATTGTGCTAGTGGATTAGCAAATTTTCTGACTAGATATTAAGTTACCCAGAAGAAAATAGACACAATCTTCATTCTGTAAAATAAATATCACCAACACTAATTGTATCAAACTGATGCTACTTTTTACTCATTACTTCTAATAATTATTAAAACATGCAATGAAGCTCCTGGTATGAAAATTGCTACTTATCTGCAGTGGTTCAGTAACTTGATAAAACATCTATTACAATTAATAATTTTGAACTACTCTTTACTAAGTATACCTTTCTTTACATAAATCTAACAGGGTACTAATAAATTTAAGATATTAGAGTTAGAAGAGATTTTAAGGAGCTTGCTGTCCAGTTTTCCCCCTTCATAAGCAAGAAACCAGAGGATCAATGTGCACAAGAAAATCAAAAGTGAGAACTGAAAACTTTTAATACCTGCTTGGTGGACTTTCTTACTAAAGTACTTCTTGGATTTATGCAGAAAACCATGGCTTTCTTAGAAATTATTGCATTTCAGTTTAGAAAAGAATCAGTGACATAAAATTTTGGTATGTACATATCACAGTAAAGATTAATGTTTGAAGTAGCACCTGAAGTTTCTAATATAGATTATGTTTATACTTAAATCTAATTTTTCTTTGGAGAATTAGACATTCAGGTAGCTGAGCATGCCTAATATGGCTAATCTATCATATTTAGTACCTTTAAATAATTTTTTCTGCCTTAAAGAAAACCATTTGGCAGTGCAGCAAGAAGAGCGGGTAGTATATGTAAGGCTTGTTGATCCGTGAACACAGAGATACATAATGGAAGGAATTTGGTGGACACGAATAGCAGGCAAATACTAAAAGAAGCATTCTCAAAGGTTTCCAATCAGGCCAGTTCTGTTTAATTATATGATATTTATTCTCCAAGTTTTTAGGTGCAACATTTTAGTTACTAGAATGTATACCTCATATCTTTGATGTAAAAAAACAGAAAATTATATAAATAAAATACTTTTCACATATGTTAATAATCTATGTAACTTTCGTGTATATATAGCTGCTATGACAGTTTAGCAATCATTCTTTCGATTGTTAATATGAGAAAATTCTTTAAGGCTGTTTTCATACATTTAGGAACTAGAGCTTAAATTCATTATTGTATTTATATTAAATACATTGCATTTCTGAAGAGTTTTGAGATCCACAGGAGTCAGTGCTTGTCCTGCTTATAATTTTAAGAAAGTAATTTGCCTATATAAAGTATGTAATTAGGAAATACAGCTTCCAAGGATATGTTTAATTTTAAAAGCAAAAGGATGTACGTATCATTTTGTATTTTGTGTTTCCACAAACACATATAAAATGCCATAAAACTCTTAAAAATAAACTAAAGCTATATTGTATCCAATCTATTACTAATTATATGTCCTCATTTACCCCATATAAATCAAACACCAACTTCTGGGTCATATTGATCCATGAGGCAGTTCCAAATTTGCCCTTTTCATACTAATTTCTGTTCTCTTTACCTCAGCTCTATTCTGATAAAGGGCTCTCATGAGTATTGCGCAGACGCACTACAGCTCCGACACTCTAAACTCCAATCTGCTTCTTAGTTAATCCCTTCATCTGCTTTTTAAAATTTAATCATAAATTCCAATGCTTGGCAATTTTTTTTTCTGCAATTTATTAACCTTTGACTTAGCCTTCCAGAAGAGGAGACATCATTTCCATTTTGATAGGAGAAACTGGTGAAAGAACAGATGTATATCATTTAAGTTTGTAAGTGCAATGACATTCATTCTGGTAGTTTCTATTTTCTCCCTGAAGGAAGAGACAGATTAACATGCTGAAAGCACAGGAAGGTGGCAGGTTAGAATATTTAACAGCAGTGGCTTTTATTTGAAATATCTCTGTGGAAAACGAGGAGGGGGGGAAGGGGCAAGGAAACACAGGATTGCTGTTAAGCAATCCAATATAGTTGGGATTTTACAACATGAGTTTGTAGTGGCCGCAGTTTATAAGCGTGCATAACATTTCCACAACATGGCTGGCAACTTAGATAGAAGTACAGCAAGACAGGCATTGGAACTGGTGGGCCATGGACTGTTAAGGCAATGGGGAAGGAGGTTGAAGATGTTGACAGAACAGCATGAATAGGTACGGAAGGGACTGCCAATGGAGTTTGCCCTTTCTAAGTGCATTCATCTTTATCCATAAGTTTTATCCATAAGTTAGTGCATGTACCATTTCTTCCTGACAGCTTGTGTGGAAAAAAAGCTATCAGTCAAGAATCTACAAATCTCTATTAATGAATATAATAATATATAGGCTTTCTTATTTGGTATATATATTTTGAATATGTAAATGTATTAGATGAAGTTTTTAAATACACTTTTAAATAGGTGAAATTGTATTCATCTTAACCAGATATTTTTTGAATAATTTTACTCATTCACTTAAATTTATTAAGTTATAATGCATTCATTTAATTATCAGTATTACTGTTGAAATTCACCATCTGCAATTCCCCTCTGTTAACATAATTTTTATGAAACTTGCAGCTACGTAACTTGACTAATTTCTCTTATATACTAAATTATTTTTTGCCCCTCAAATCTCTTATAGGCAATTTTTTATCTCCAAAGTTCTTTGATGGCATGGATTAAAAAATAATCAGGCAATTAACATAGAAGCATTTTTCTACAAACTAAAGCATAAAAGTTAAACATTAAAATATATTTTTAAGTAAGATCTTACTTATAAGTCATTCATTAATTCTATAGCTCCTTTCTCTGCACCAATGGCTCTCACTTTTTTCCTGAACACTTATTTAGTGTACTTACATATCTTCCTACATTAACCTACATTTCAAAAATATAATCAACAATCATAGTGATTAGGAAAGGCAGGTGTTTTCTTTCTTCTTTTTTTTTCTTTCTTTCTTTCTGTTTTTCTTTCTTTCTTTTTTTTTTTTTTTTTGTTTCCAAGATTAAGCACAGTACAGTAAAAAGAATAGACCTTATGAACTGATATGGATTTTTCAATTCAGAAGAATCAGATGACTCTTGGGAGGAGCTGCAAAGTCTTATTACAAAGGGCATGAAAACAGAAGGCCAGTGATACAAGTGATAAGGAAGGCAAGTAGAGACTTGCAGACATATTCGAACTATCCTACATATAACAGGCCATTTTGCAGAGATTCAACACCTCCTATTTTTGAAAATAATAGGTATTTTAAAATTAATATCCATTTGTTTTTTTCTCATGCAGTAAAAAGTTTTGTTTCCATCCATATATTCAACAAGATAAATATAGATTTAATTTACTAGCTAGACAATAACATGTCAGTATTAGTATATTATTAACCCTATGGCATACAATATATAGTTTATGTTCTCAGCCTAAAATTATTTTTGCAGTAATGACAAAAAGGAGCTATTTTAAATGCTTACCTCAGAATCCATTTGTTTTTGCTTAAGCAATTGGTCAAAAATGATGCTCTTTCCACATAGAGGGGACTGGCTGGTAGTGAGAAAAAGATTACTACATTGTTCTGGGAATAACATGACCAAAAATAATATAAAAGAACAGCAGAATAAAAACAGGTGATACTGAGTAAAAATTATGTGTTGAGGTGAGAGACTAGAGGAAGCTAAGAAAGAAAGTTGGATATCAAAAAATTCCTTAAGGAAGTCGTGACTCAGGGAGTTATCAAGGAAATTGTAAGTTTAATGTTTGATATTAAGTTTGGTTAAACATTTTACCCTCATCCCAGTCTGGTGGAGGGATAGTTCACGTACATCCATCACATTAGTCTTCTAAGTGGTTGGTAGATTCCAGTAAAAGATGCCTCCTTGCAAGTATGTGATTTATGGTGGATCCTTTGGAGAGATGAGAACAGCCACAGGACATGAAGTATGAGTCAGATTGGCGTGGTTCCCATAGTGCAGTGATTATGGCATCAGTCACATACACGAAGGCTGGTAGTTCGAACCCAGCCTGGGCCTGCCAAACACTAATGACAACTACGCCTGTAGTCCCAGCTACTTGGGAGGCTGAGGCAAAAAAATTGCTTAAGCCCAGCAGTTTGAGGTTGCTGTGAGCTGTGCTGCTACAGCGCTCTACTGACGGCAACATAGTGAAACTCTGTCTCAAAAAAGGAAAATAAAAAGAAGTATGAGTGAGATCTTGAGGTTATTCAGAGAAGAAATCTGAAATGGAAAATGACTCTGAAAAGATAACCCTCTAGGAACTGCAAAGGAATCAGATGTCTCTCATTTAATATGTGCCAGTGTTCAATCCAAAGATGTTCAGATAATAAAGAATATGACCTTGCCTTGTTGGAATAGACACAAAAAATTAAAATGACATATAATAAAATGTTATAAAGATTTATAAGATCTGTGATTGGGAGAAAATTGTTGAAAGATATTTGGTTTTGTTAAGCAATGTTTTCAACTAAATTAAAATTCATTTATGTTCTCAAAAGGATACTGATCAAACAAGAAACTTAATTGTCAAGGAAAATACTGAACATACTATTAATTGGCTAAAGAAGTAGAGTAGAACATCACTCAAGGAAAACCAAGAAAATATTATATTTTAAAAATAAATGCCTAATTTTATTTATTTATTTATATATTTATTGTTGAGGATTCATTGAGGGTACACAGAACCAGGTTACTTTGATTGCTTTTGTTAGATTAGAACCCTCTTATAATTGTGTTCCACCCCCAAAAGGTTTACCACACCCCTTGTGCCCCTACCCCTTCCCTCCTTCCTTTTCTGTGCTCTCCCCATCCTCTACCCTGCACTGTGTACTAGGACCTTAATTGTCCTCATTTCAGAATTGAGTACATAGGATTCTTGTTTCTCCATTCTTGTGATGCTTTACTAAGAATAATGTGTTCCACATCCATCCAGATTAATACAAAAGATGTAAAATCTCCATCATTTTTAATGGCTGAATAGTATTCCATGGTATACATATGCCATAGCTTGTTAATCCATTCCCAGGTTGGTGGGCATTCAGGCTTTTTCCACATTTTGGCTATTGTAAATTGTAAGGCAATAAAAGTCTACTGCAAGTGTCCTGGGGTGAAAAGATTTTTTTAATTGTCTTTTGCAGATGCTCATATTCTTCTTTTTTTTTAATTTTGCATTTAGCATGAGTAAAAATAGATTCAGCACTATTATACTCAGTAGATATGCATTGCTGACATATATATATATATATATATATATATATATATATATATATAAAAATATCCATGATATATTTTCTTAATATTAATGCAATAAGTTAGAATTATACACATAAGCTCCCAAGAATGTTTTTTGGATTTATTTTGCTTCTATTATTTTTTATAGAGAATTATTGGATTTATTTTGCTTCTATTATTTTTTATAGAGAATTATTGTTTTATTTCTCATTTCTTTCTCATGTCCAATTTATCAGTTAACTCTAGTCTCTTGGAATGATAAATTATGGAATATCATGGATTTTGCTGTTGGAAATTATTTTCTATTCCTATGGATTATTAGAAAGAGCATAAAAAGATAGGGTATTGCCAAGAATTATCTAAGTGCATGTTGATATTACAACGTTTTCAGAATGAGAAAACGAATTTTTTCCTGTTATTTTTCATTGATACATTATGATTGTACATGTTTAAAAGGTATAGTTTGATATTATGATACATGTATACCATGTGTGATGTCAATGCACAGGGTAATTAGGATATTCATCAGTTCAAACATCATTTCTTTGTGTTGAAAACATTCACTGTCCTCTCTTCTTTTTGAATAGATACAATGAATTATTGTTAACCCTACATTGCTGTGGAATGCTAGGACTTATTGCTCCTAACTAGCTGTATTTTTAAAATATATCTGTTAACCCACCTCTTCCTACCCTCTGTCTTGCCATTCTTTCCAGACTCTAATAACCATAATTTTACTCTGTTTCTATGAGCTCCAGGGTTTTTTAACTCTCACAGATGAGTAATAATATGCACTATTTATTTTTCTGTGGCTGAGTTTACTTCACTTAACATAATGTTTTCTAGGTTCATCCATGTTGCCATGAATTTCATTCTTTTATGTGGCTAAATAGTATTTAATTGTGTATCTATATATCACATTTCTTTACCCAGTGATCTTTGATGGGCTATTAAGTTGATTCTGTATCTTGGCTATTGGAAATAGTACTACCTATCTGGTGGTATAAACATCGATAACATGCTTATTTCCTTTCCTTTGAATAAATAACCAGTAGTGGTATTACTGGATCATATGACACCTTTATATTTTGAGAAACCTCCATATTTATGTTTTGAGAAACCTCCATAATGGCCTTGCTAATCTACATTCTCACCAATGGGACATGAGACACCTTTTCTTCCTCATCTTCTTCAGTATTTGCTTTAGTTCTGTCTTTTTGATAAAATCCATTCTGAATGTGGTGAGATAATATCTCAGTGTGTTTTTGATTTGCATTTATCTGATGACTAATGATGTTGACCATTTCTTTATATATCATATTTTTCCAATTGTAATGTGTACTTTTTCTCCCAAATGTTTGAATAAAAAATAAGGGTGCAAATTATACTTGAGCAATACTAATTTCATATCTATTATAAATGTTTTAAATTATTTTATATGCCTATGTGTTAAAAGTGTAATTCAGGTAATCAATAATGATACCTGCATGCAAAGTAATACCCTAGAATATGGTAATTTGTTTTGTTATGCTTACCACGAACTTGTGACAAAAGCATTTTCAGCCAATGAAGAGTGATGTAGTTTCCTTCATACACTTTAGGCAGAAGTTAGAAATCTACCTGACTAGGTATATATCCAGAAGACCAAAAATCACATTACAACAAAGATATATTTATCAGAATGTTTATTGCAGCCCAATTCATAATTGCTAAGTCATGGAAGAAGCCCAAGTGCCCATTGACCCATGAATGGATCAATAAATTGTGGTCTATGTAGACCATGGAATATTATGCAGCTTTAAAGAAAGATGGAGACTTTACCTCTTACATGTTTACATGGATGAAGCTGGAACATATTCTTCTTAGCAAAGTATCTCAAGA
>CAUYPK010013119.1:0-15139 GCA_963574355.1 Loris lydekkerianus
ACTTTACCTCTTTCACGTTTACATGGATGGAGCTGGAACATATTCTTCTTAGTAAAGTATCTCAAGAATGGAAGTAAAAGTATCCAATGTACTCAGCCCTACTATGAAACTAATTTATGGCTTTCACATGAAAGCTATAACCTAGTTGTAACCTAAGAATAGGGGGAAGGGAGAAAAAGAGGGGATGGAAGGGAAAGGTGGGCAGAGGGAGGGTTATTGGTGAGATTACACCTGTGGTACACCTCTTACAAGGGTACATGTGAAACTTAGTAAATGTAGAATATAAATATTTTAACACAATAACTAAGAAAATACCAGGAAGGCTATGTTAACCAGTGTGATGAAAATGTGTCAAACGGTCTATAAAACCAGTGTATGGTGCTCCATGATCGCATTAATGTACACAGCTATGATTTAATAAAAAAAAAAAAAAAAAAGAATCCTGGCTCAGACTCTAAAAGACTGTGGAGAACCGGTGCAAAGCCTCCTTCCCCACGCAGGCAGCAAAGCTCCTGAAGTGCTGCCTCAGGACCACCAAGAGTGTTGATAATGCCAGCGCAACACTGTATTCATGGCAGATCTGGGACCCAGGAGCACCTTTAAACTATGCTTCCTGCAGCCCCTGTATCCAACTGCCCATTTGACATTCCCACCTGGGTATCTAAAGGGTTTCTTCATCTTAACATGGCCAACATCAGGCTTCTGAGTCCCTGCAGAAGTTCGTGGCACTTCTGTCTTAGAGCCTTCCTCACTGGCAAAAGAATGCCTCATTCATTGCAGCTGCTCAAGCCAATATCCAGAGAATTGTTGTTTTATTATGTTTTTGTTCTTGAGACAGGGTCTCACTCTGTCATCTAGCTGGAGTGCAGTGGCACAATCATAGCTCAGTGCAGCCTTGAACTACTGGGATCCTCCTGCCTCATCCTCACAAGTAGCTGGGACCCCAGGGGCATATCACTGTGCCTCACCCCATCTCCGGTCTTCACCTCTCTTCTTGCTCAGCAGAGAGGAGGACTCAGCAGACAGCAAGGACTCCTTGCAGTCCTGCTGAGTGATTCTCTCACATCCAGTCCATCAGTCACCAGTAACTTTTCACCTACTCCACCACCCATCACCCTCTCCAGTCCCACTTTAATCTATTCTCTTCCCAGTAGCTGAATAGTTGCCATTAAAGCATTAAAATTGTCTTCTGTTCAAAACTCTCCAGAGTCTCTCTTCTCATCTAGAGGAAAAGCCAAAGCTCTACACAGACTATGTAGGTCACATACACTTGTCTCTTTCCTCTGTCCTAAGCTTGTCCCTCTGGCCCTGGTGCGCTCGCTCGCGCTCTCTCTCTCTCTCTTTCTCTCTCTTTGTTTTTTTTTCAGCAGGACCTGGCTGGGTTTGAACCCACCAGCCCTGGTGCATGTGGCTGGTGCCCTACCCACTGAGCTATGGGCACCGCCAGCCCTGGCTCTCTTTATGTCAGCCTTACCAGTCTCCTTGTCATTCTTTTTTTATTCCCTACATTTCTTTTTTTCTTTTCTTTTTTTTTTTTTCAGATTAATGTGAGGATACAGACAATTAGGTTAGAATGTTTGCATTTGTTAGGTGGAGCCTCTGTTGTAGTTGTATCTCTCACCCAGGAGGTGTGCCATATACCCCTACACATCATACCCATTGAGTGGAGGCACACCCATCCCCTGCCCCCATTCTCCCTCCCTGAAACTCGAATTGAATTGAATTTTCCCCTGTGTAGGCATGTATAGATCATCCACTGGCTTCGTATTAGTATTGAGTACACTGGATCCTTACTTTTCTATTCTTGTGATACTTTACTAAGAAGATATGTTTCAGCTACATCCAGGTTTACAAAAGATAGTCTTCATATTTTCAAGTTGCTGAATAGTAATGTATGTTATACATATACCGTAGTTTACTAATTCACTCCTGGGTTGATGGGCATTTAGGTTGTTTCCACTAGTGCAAATGTCCTTATGATAAAATGATTTTTCTTCTGGGTAGATGCCTAGTAATGGAATTGCAGGATCAAATAGGAGGTCTAATTTGAGTTCTTTAAGGATTCTCCACATTTCTTTCCAAAGACCCTGTATTAGTTTGCAGTCCCACCAACAGTGTAAAAGTGTTACATTCTCTGCACATTCATGCCTGCATCTGCAACTTTGAGACTTTGTGAAGTGGGCTAATCTTAGTGGGGTTAGGTGATATCTCAGGGTGGTTTTGATTTGCATTTCTCTGATGAACTTTTTTTATATGTTTGTTAGCCATTTGTCTGTCTTCCTCAAAGAAGGGTCTGTTCATGTCTCTTGCCCAGTGACAAATGAGATTGTTGGCTCTTTTTTTTATTGATTAATTTGAGTTCTCTATAGCTTCTGGTTATCAAACCTTTGTCAGATTTGTAACATGCAAATATCTTTTCCCGTTCTGAAGGTTGTCTATTTTCTTTAATTGTTGTGTGCTTAGCTGTACATAAGCCTTTTAATTAAGTCCCATTTATTTATTTTTGTTGTTATTGTAATTGCCACTAAAGTCTTCTTCATATCTTAAGGATATCCCTAAGCCAATATCATCAAGGGTATTTTTCAGGGTCGTGCCTGTGGGTCAGGAATAGGGTGCCAGCCCCATATACTGAGGGTGACGGTTTCAAACGTGATCCCAGCCAAACTGCAACAACAACAAAAAAAAATAGCCAGGCCTTGTGGCAGGCACCTGTAGTCCCAGCTATTCAGAAGGCTGAGGCAAGAGAATCACCTAAAAGCCCAGAAAAGCCCAAAAGCTGGAGGTTGCTGTGAGCTGTGATGCCATGGCACTCTACCTAGGGCAGCAAAGTGAGATTCTGTCTCTTAAAAAAAAAAAAAAAGTATTTTTCAAACTTTCTTCTAGGATTTTTATTGTTTCATATATTAGGTATAAATCTTTTATCCATCGTGAGTTAATTTTTTGTAAGTGGTGAAAGGTATGGATCCAGTTTCAGTCTTTTACATGTAGCTATCCAGTTCTCCCAGCATCAGTTATTAAATGGGGATTCTTTTCTCCAGTGTATCTTTTGTTTGGTTTATCAGAGAACACATGGTGATAAAAAACTGGTTTCATCTCTTGGTTTTCTATTCTGTTCCATATGTCTCCGTCTCTATTTTTGTGCCAATACCATGCTGTTTTGATCACTGTGGACTTGTAATATAGCCTAAAGTCTGGTAGAGTGATGCCTCTGGCTTTGTTTTTATTACTAAAAATTGCCTTGGCTATACAGGATTATTTCTGGTTCCATATATGATAAAGAACTATTTTTTTTTCCAATTCTTCAAAGTATGGCTTTTGTATTTTAATGGGGATGGCATTGAATCTGTAGATTACTTTGGGTGGTACAGACATTTTAACAATGTTGATTCTTCCCAGCCAAGAGCATGGTATGTTCTTCCATTTGTTAATATCTTCAGCTATTTCTTAGAGTTTCATAATTCTCTTTGTAGAGATCATTCACCTCTTTTGTTAACTATATTCATAGGTATTTCATTTTCTTTGAAGCCACTATGAAAGGAATTGTATCCTTGTTTTGCTTATCAACTTGGCTGTTAAGGGTATATACAAAGGCTACTGATTTGTGGACATTGATTTTATACCCTGATACATTTCTTTATTTCTTTATCACCTCCAGGAGTCATGTGGGACTCTCTGGGACTCTCTAAGTATAAGATCATGTTGTTGCCAAAGAGCAAGAGTTTAACCTCTTCTGCTCCCATTTGGATGCCCTTTATATCCTTCTCTTGCCTGATTGCATTGGCTAGAACTTCCAGAACTATGTGCAATAGTAGTGGCAATTGTATACATCCTTATCTGGTTCCAGTTTTAAGTAGAAAAGTTTTCAGTTTTACTCCATTCATGATATTGGCTATGGTTTGTCATAGATGGTTTCAATCGGCTAAAGAAAAGTGCCACCTATGCCTATTTTCTTAAATGTTCTTGTTAGAAAAGGATGCTGAATTTTGCCAAATGCTTTTTCCACATCTTTTAAGAGGATCATGTGGTCTTTGTTTTTGCTTCTATTGATAAGGTGAATTACATTTATGGATTTGTGTATGTTAAACCATCCTTAAATCCCTGAGATAAAGCCTACTTGGTTGTAATGTATAACTTTTTAAATGTATAGTTGTAATTTCTTTATTGAGCATTTTAGAATCAATATTCATTAGTGAAATTGGTCTGTAGTTCTCCTTTTTAGTAGGATCCTTTCCTGGTTTTGATATTAGGGTAATCTTTGCTTCATAGAATGTGTTGGGAAAGGTTCCTTCCTTTTCAATGTTTTGGAATAGGTTTTGCAGTATAACAACAAGCTCATCTTTGAAGGTTTGATAGAATTCTGGTTTGAAGCCATCTGGTCCAGGGCTTGTTTTGTATTGAAAGTTTTTTTCTTTCTTTTTTTCTTATTGTTTTTTCAATCTCAGGTTTTATTTTGGTCCATTCAAGAGATCTGTTTCTTTCTGGTTAAGTCTAGGGCAACAGTTCTCAACCTATGGGTTGCAACCCCTTTGGGGGTTGAATGATTCTTTCACAGGGGTCGTCTAAAACCATCACACCTGGTACAAATACAGGTGTATGAAAATAATTTTATGGTGAGGGGTCACCACAACATGAGGAAATGTATTAAAGGGTCATGGCAGGGTGGTGCCTGTGGTTCAAGGAGTAGGGTGGTGGCCCCATATACCAGAGGTGGTGGGTTCAAACCCGTCCCCAGTCAAAAACAGCAAAAAAAAAAAAGGTCATGGCATTAGTGAGGTTGAGAACCACTAGTCTAGGGAGATGGTATGATTCCAGGTATTGGTCCATTTCCTTCATATTGTCAAATTTCTGGGCATAGAGTTTCTTACTAGTCAGAGATAATCTTGCATATATCTGTGGTATCTGTTATTATTTCCCTTTTTTCTTTTATGATTGAGGTTATTAGAGATTTTACTTTTCTGTTTCTAGTTAATTCAGCCAATGGTTTGTTGCTATTATTAATCTTTTTGAAGAACTAACTTTTTGTTTCATTAATTTTCTGAATGATTCCTTTGTTTTCAATGTCATTTATTTTTTATTTAATTTTGGTTATTTCTTTTCTTCTGCTAGATTTGGGATTGGCTTGCTCTTCCTTTTCCATTTCCTTAAGATGATTCATTAGGTTGTTGATGTGTTCTCTTTCTGTTTCTAAATTTTCCTCTTAAGACTGCTTTTGCAGTATCCCACAGGTTTTTGTGGCTTGTGGCTTTATTGTTGTTGTGTTCAAGGAATTTAATAATTTTCTCTTTTATGTCCTCCTTGACCCAGCTGTCATTCAGCATAAGGTTATTTACTTTCCATGCCTTTGTGTGGGGATGAAAATTTTGCCAGAGTTGAGTTCCACATTTATTGCCTTGGGGTCTGAGAAGATACTAGGTATAATTTCAATTCTTTTAATTTTGTTGATGTTTGATTTGTATCCTAATATATGATACATTTTTTAGAGTATAATCCATGTGCTGATGCGAAGAATGTATATTCCCTAGCTTTGGGATGGTGTGTTTTCTAAATGTTTATTAAGCCCAGTTGTTCTAGGGTGACATTTAAGTCCTTTATTTCTTTATTTAAAGGATCTTACCAATTCTGTCAGAGGGGTATTAAAGTCCCCAGCTATCATAGTCTTATAGGATATCATATTGCTCAAACCAATTTAGGTCTGTTTCATAAATCTGAGAGCAATTTAAATTGGGTGCATAAATATTTACGATTGAAATGTCCACTTGTTGAATTGTTCCTTTGGCTAGTATGAAGTGACCATCTTTGCCTTTCTTAACTTTAGGTGCTTTAAATCCACTTATATCTGAAAATAAAATTGTGGCCCTACCTTTCTTCTGATTTCCATTTGCCCAAAACATTGTTTTCCAACTCTTCACCCTGAGTCTTGTTTTGTCCTTCGAGGTTAGGTGTATTTCCTGGAGATAAAATATAGATGGCTTGTGATTTTTTTTTTTTAACCAATGAGCCAAACAGTTTCTTCAGTGGGGAATTCAAGCCATTTATATTTATTGAGAGGATTGATAAATATGGTGGAGTTCTGTTTATCTTAGTTTGTGAGAGTCTGATGCTTAATTTTACCCTTTGCACCATTGTGGAGGCTAGGTTTTGTCCTTTAGTTTTGGGTGTTTACTTTGCTGGTGGTCCAATGTGGTGGTCAATGCAGAGAACAGGTGTAAGTATTTCCTGTAGAGCTTGTCTTGGTGTGGCAAATTGCCTCAGTGTATGTATATCAGTAAAAGATTTTGTCCATCAATTTTGAAGCTTAGTTTAGCAGGTTCCAGAATTGTGGGCTTAAAATTGTTTTGTTTATGAAGGTTAAAAGTAGATAATCATTTTCTTCTGGCTTGGAAAGTTTCAGCTAAAAAATCTGCTGTCACCCTGATGGATCTGCCCCTGTAGGTCAATGGGTGCTTACTTCCAGCTCCTGGCTGCTTGCAGAATTTTTTCTTTCATCTTGACTTTGGACAGGCTCATGACAATGTGTCTTGGAGATGCTCTGTATTGACATGACCTGGGGTTTGATATTCCTCTAAAAGGAGTGTGTCAGAATCTTTGGTGATGTTTGGGAAATTTTTATTTATGATATCCTTCACAAATGGGATGTTTGGGATGTTCTTATTCCTCTTCAAGGATAGCTACAAGACATATATATTTGAAGCATCATGAAGTCCCATAATTCTCTGAGTGAATGTTTTAATTTCTCTCTCTTATGCCTCTTTAACTGCCTGTGTTAGCTCATAAGCTTTATCCTCTAGCTCTGAGATTCTTTCTTCTCTATCATCTAATCTGTTATTTATACTTTCTACTACATCTTTGAGTTCCCTGCTTGACTCCTTCAATTCCTTAAGCTCTACCATATCCTTTCTATATTCTTTTTTTTGGCCGGGGCTGGGTTTGAACCCACCACCTCCAGCATATGGGGCCGGTGCCCTACCCCTTTGAGCCACAGGCACCGCCCGTTTCTATATTCTTCATATGTTTTATACATTTTTTGGTTCTGTTTTTCCACTTATTAATTCCTTTCATTGTTTCTGCTATCACATTTTAAATTTCCTTTCTGTCATTTCCATTAATTCTTTATGAGTGAAATCCTCTGCAGTAACTACCTCATGATCCCTTGGAGGGGATTGATCTGTTATGGTTTTTATTTTGCAAGGATTTTTCATTAAGTTCCTCTTTATCTGTGTTTTCTTATTATTTGCTTCCTTCCCCTGATTTTTCCTCTCACCACCTCCTTTGCTTTAAATTACTTTGTTTCTAAGCTTAGGTGTTGGGTGGTCCTTTGGTATAAAGCCAAAAGAAAGAGAAGGGTAAAAAGTGAGTAGGGTGAAAGAAAAGAAAAATAAATTTTAAAGGAAGGGGTGGTTGAAAGGAATGATATGAAGAAAGTGGGGAAAGAAGACTGGACGAGGGCCAGGCATGGTGGCTCACACCTATAATCCCAGCACTCTGGGAAGCCAAGGTGGGTGGATAGCTTGAGCTCACAAATTCAAGACCAGCTCAAGCAAGAGTGCAATTCCATCCCTAAAAAATACCTGGGCATTGTGATAGGTACCTGTAGTCCCAGATACTTGGGAGGCTGAGGCAAGAGGATCACTTAAGCCCAAGAGTTTGAAGTTTCTGTGAGATATGACACCATGGCACTCTACCTGGGGGGAAAAAGTGAGACTCTACCTCAAAAACAAACAAAAGGACCAAAAGAGAGAAAGAGAGTGACAGGGAAAATGGTGGTGGCTAGCAGTGTGCTTTGACCCACCCCTATACCTCTAGGACTTATGAGTCCAAGTTGTTTGGGTCCTTCAAGGTCAAGAGATCCTTACCATCCTGGGCAAAAGCAAGATCCCATCTCTGCCAAATACATAACTTAGTAGTATGTTGCCATGGGGACCTACCAATACCATGTTTCCAAATAGTGCCAAAGTTAGAAGGACACCCTAGGCCCTGAGCTCATGGCCTCCTTGAGCAATACCACTCTCCTGACCTGCCAACTAGACCAATGCTGTGAGCCCCCATCCCTCAGACAAAATATAGATGAAGAAAATTAAAAGTACAGTTACATAAATGAAGAAAAAATGGATATCTTAGTTGTTGTATGAGAAATTTATGTGGGAAAAATGAGAAAAGTAGAAAAATTTCTACAAAAAGAGAGAAAAAAAATTAAGAGAGAATAAAAGGAGCTGAAATACCATAACCCAAACCAAGCAGCCTTTGCTGAAGAAAGTAAAAATGGAAAATAAAAATTTACTGAAGAAAGTAAAAATGGAAAATAAAAATACAACTAAACCAAACAAAACAAAACAAAAACCATAATAACAACAGAGAGAGAAAAATCTAAGGAAAACAATTGGAATAAGGGGCAAATAATGAAAAGAAAAAAAAAGTGTGTGTGTGTGCATTGCCATGTATTGCCTGTTCACTAGGTGATGCTGTGGTTTAGGAGAGGGAGAACACACATTCTAGTTTTCTGTATAAGATAAGAGCCAGAAGCCACTCTCTAGTTGCAGAGGCGACCAGGTCCTATCTTCCTGACTCATTTGCCCTCAATCAGGACCTGGTCACTTCATCAGCATTCAGTCTCTCCAGGCCTGGGGTCCTGAAGCTCTTACCAGATTTCTTAGGAAGCTCTTCAAATAGTGCCCCCTGAAAACAAAATGGCCTTCCCCAAGGTGCAGGTGCCATTCAGCTCATCCGAAGGATGGCTGTGTAAGCTCAGCAGATGCACCAAAGCTGGCTGTGTACTAGGACCCCTCTGCCTGTAGCCAACCATTGGGAGTTCCACCCCACCTGCACTCAGTCTCACCCACTACAGGCTGTTTGAATTCACTAGCTCTCTCAATCCCCTCCAAGACAGCTTCAGTGAGTAGATTAGTCCAAAATCTAAAAACTGCAGGGTGCCTCTTCCTGTCTCTAGTCCTCTGCAGGGGTGGCTAGCTGAACAGCCTCTGCCCATACCCAGGAACTTGCCATCTATGCTGATATTCCTCAGCTCCAAAACTCCTCGTTGGGTCCTGGAGTCTCCCACTGCTTCACTGTGCCTCTGGAGCGATGCCTCTGGAGCGATGCCTCTGACTAGGTTCATCCAGCTACAGGCAGCTAGAATCTTCTCTCCCCTGTCTCACTATAAGTGGCTGGTGAAAAAAATGTCTCTGGTCCACTATCTTGCTCTGTCCTCTCCTCCTCTTTCACTTCAAATTACCATGTCTGTGGTTAATTGTTGAAGTGTCCTTTTGTTATAGAATCTTTTATGCAAATTTTTCACTGTCTCACTGTGCCCCTGGAGTGATGTTTCTGGGTAGGACACCCCACCCAGCCAGAGGTGGCTGGCATCTTCTCTCCCCACTAGTGGCTGCTCACCACTAGTGGCTATTCAGGAGATGTCTCTAGTCTGCCATCTTCCTCCACCTCCCCTTGTCATCCCTTGAACACAACAGCCATGTTCCTACCTCTGGGACAATCAATGCCCTTCCTTCCTAGAATTCCCTTTTCCTCCCTGTCTGCTAGACCTGTGAAATGCCACCTAATTAGTGATCCCTGACTAGCTCTTTTGCTCTCAGCCTGCCACCTTGTCCTCCAGAGAACTTATCACATTCTTTTTTAAAACAGATATTTATAGTCTATTTGCTTATTATCTATTATATTAGTTTTCTAGGGTTGCCATAACAAAGCACAACAGGCTGGGTGGCTTAAACAACAGAAATGCATTGTCTTTCAGCTCTGGAGGCTAGAAGTCCAAAATCAAGGGTTGTTTCCTTCAGAGAGCTGTGAGGGAGGGATCTGTTCCAGGCCTCTCTCCATGGCTTGTACGTGGCCATCTTCTCTCTATGTCTCTTCATATCATCTTCTCTCCTTGTATGTCTCTGTGTTCAAACTTTTTCAAATTTCCCTTGTTTATAAAAACAGCAGTAACAGTGGATCAGAGCCACCTTGATGAACTTGTTTTTGCTTAGTTACCTATGTAAAGGCCCTTATCTCCTATGTCACCTTGTGAGGTACCAGTGATTAGGGCTTCAACATCTGAATTTTAGAAGACATAATTCAGCTCATTAACATCCCATGAACATGAACATTAATTCATCAGGCACAGAGAAGGTGATAATAAATCTTTATTGAATGAATCAATACATAAATATTCATCATTTCTATAATCAACATCATTGTTAACAGGAAATCTTTAACTGGCATTTCTATGTGTCTGTAGGAAACTAATAATTTATATTAATACTGGTGACCTGGCATTATATAAAGATTCCATTTCACTAATTGGACAAAGATCACACATAGATTAAAAGCTCAGTATAATTTCAATGTGGAGTGTATTTTATTATATTCTACTAACAAAATATTTGGTCATTCATAGATGGAATTTATATTACACACCAAGTATCTAGAATATTTGTTTTTAGCCTAAAAGAACTTGAGGGTTTAAATAACATGCCAAAAACCAGGATTCCAATAAAACAAGAATAAAAAGAGATAAAGTTGGATTAAGCAAAGAAAAGCAAATGTGCTTAGCATGGGAGTCACTATAATTGCTCTAAGTCAGCATAAACTTGTATTAAAAATTGGAGCAAACACAGCAGCAGGTAAAAACAGTAGTTCAGAGGTAGACTTACTGCACTACTTTAGGACACAGTAGATTGAATGAAACTCAAAAGACATTTCCATATGGGGCAATCTATAGGGCAAGTTCATCATTCAATGTCTTTTGAAGAGCTTAACTAAGAACTCAGAAGTATTCAGGCTATTTCTTGTACCTAGTATTGTAAAAGTCAGGCAGCTACATTTAAAACATAATTTAGAGCAGGTAGTTTTTGAGGTGTGTGGTGCAAATACACCTTCTACCTATGAGCAGCACATGAAATATATAATGCCAAAATATTTACCACATCCCTTAAATTCTCTCCCACAAATCTCATTTTCACTCTACTTAGCTCTTTGCAAGAATGGCCTCTAGCACAATGGTTAAGGGAGTCAGATATCAGGATTTTAATCCAGGCTCTACCCCTTCTGAGCAGTGTGACCTATGATAGTTACTTACTTATCTCTAAAATAGATATAATTAGAATGCTTATTTTGTAGCCATATAATGATTATTAAGTTAAATAATGTATGTGAATCTCTTAATGCAATGGCACACTGTAAGCACTCAGTGATGTTAGCAAGTACTAGTTGTAGTACAATCTTAGATCACCAGTGGGCGTGTGTGTTTGAATTACATGGGTGAGGGATAGAGTTTGCATTCCCTTATGAAAACCAAGGTACCTGGATGGTGTGCTTGCTTAGATGGAAGGCTGCACTCTGTTCCCATGTTCATATGAAGGAAAGGTACAATAGAATCTGTTTTAGTTTCACTAGAACACCCCATTCTCTGATGAACAACAGTATATTAACTCTGATTTTATAAAGGTAACAACCTCATTATGACTGCTGGTTCATATCTTGGCGTTAATTCACTTGATTAAATGAAAAAAGACTCTAATTTACCTAACTCTAATTAACCCCCCCAATTTTTTTGTATGAATAACTCATCTGTTGTGTAATAATGAATTTGACTGGCCTTTGTTCTTGGTTCTTGGAAGAGGAACTCTAAGTCCTTGGAATTTACCATGCAATAGAAGTGTCTTAATTATTCAAGCCTCTTGGATCATGCTTGAGTTTAAAATATGAGATAACTCAGACTGGATATGGTCACCATATCTAATGCAATTAGAAGGTTGGAGCTGTGAGCCAGCTCAATCTCTGGGAAGAAGAGGGAGCTGTATATTGAATTTAATCACATGACCAATGAGTCAGTCAATCATGCCTACAAAATAAGACTCCCATAAAAACTCTGAACACAAAGGTGCAGTAGAGCTTCTTGGTTGGTGAAGACATTGATGTGCTGGAGGGTGATGCCCAGATTCCACAGGTAGAGACTTGTCTCTTTCTTTTGGTAGCAGACTCTGCCCATCTTCCATTTCCATGTCACAAAAATGGGCATGAGACTGGCCTGCCCATACACAGTACGTGTTTTAGTTAGGGTAGGTCAATTGCTATAACGAGTAAGCCCCAAAGTGTATAAAGGTTCAAACACAACAGAAGTTTATTTTCTGCTCACAAAAATAGTTCAAGCTATCAAGGTCAGGTGGGGAGGAAGGGGGCTTTGTTCCACAGGGTCACTCAGCTATCTGCTGTCAACCACTCCATCAACACCATTTCCAAGATATCTCTGTACATTAACATGCAACTGGTGAAAGAGGATGGAAGGCCCACCTGTTTTATAAGCTTCATGGGCCAGAAATGATGCACAGCTATTTCATTACTCCTCTGATGGGGCCTAGTTATGCGACCTCATCTAGATGCAAATGCAGCTGGGAAACATAGTCTTTGTCTGGGCTGCTGCTTCCCCAAAAGACCTCTGAAATTTGGAAAAGAGTGCAGATTTTGGTGAACAGTTAGCCAGTAGAGATTGGTCAAAGTACATTTGTGGGACTAGTATTTGAAAAGTAAGAGGAATAGAGAGCTGTCCTTTCCAGCCAAGTCACAATATTGGGAGGATGTAAATCTGGACTTTGGCATCCACACACTCTCTCTACAGACTAAAATCACAGAAAGGGAAGGAGAACAAGCTGGAAAGTGAATGAGTCCTATGGCCTCAACTTCCAGTTCTGGGCCTTGAGGTTCAGGTTCCCTTTCACCTCCTTTGGTCCTCTGAGCCACTGCACTCTCTGCCCGGCTATATAACCCAGTGAATTATTTCCCCTCTTTGTTTAAGGATCAGGTTGTGTTTCTGTTACTTGTATCCTTCCCTGAGCCTCAGGTATATGCCAAAAGCTACTAGGCTCTTTACACACTTTCCCAAATGGATCCTTAAGACAATTATAGATATTATTATATTAGTCCCATTTTATAGACAAGGAAACAGAAATACATAGTTAAGTAAAGGAATAGAGTCTTAAATCTAGAGCTAATGGTATAGGGTCAGGATTGAAAGACGTTTTCTGTACAAGGACAAAGTGAATGTCTTTGACGTTATGGGCCATATGCTCTCTGTCTCAGCTACTCGACCATGTCACTGCAGCACAAAAGCATCCATAGACAACAGTGTACTAATGGTTGTAGCTGGGCTCCAACAAAACTTTATTTTCCAATCAGGTAGAGGGCTGGATTTGGCCCAAAGGCCACAATTTGCTGACTCCTAACATGGGGAAGGAATGAACAATACTAACCTGAAAGTCAACATATCTGGTACAGATTTGTCTGTACCTAAATCTGTGACCTTGCCACTTCTGTTGCTCTCGATTTTCTTATTCATTTCAATAGCCTTATCAGCTCCTTATATTTCATCATGTCAAACATTATCAACCATAATTTATAATGGCTCCATTTTTAAGTTGGAACTTAGTTGAGAACTACCAATATATGTTTGTTTTAACTTTGCCTTCTTATCACGGAGTATCTAAAACATAAATCAGTCCATTTACAGAATGCCCCATTTCATGCAGGCATTGGGTGTTTGTGTGACTCAGCCTCTCACATGCCTCTGGGATATGTGGGGACATTGTTCCCCACACTGAGAGCTGTAGAGTTGGCTAATCAGTCTCCCTGGTAGAGCTGCTTCTTGCCTTCGCAGTCACTTGTCACTGATGCTAATGTGTCCCTAATGAAGACTCAGTTGCTTAGATCAAGGTCAAAGAATGTATCCTTTTCTATCCCTCCTTTGACTAAACTATTATACAACTGTGCCTCTAGAGACCATTCCATTTGACTTCAAAGTTAAGTTCTAGGACCCAGAGGGTGGACATTTCTAGAAATATAATCTTTAAGGAGTAGGGCATTATATAAATGCCTGCCTGTTAACCTATTTGGTAAAAAATATAACACTCAGGTCGTAAGACTAATTTTATAAACTACTCTCTCCCTATGCAACTAAGCTTCCAGAAATCTCTGGCACCTGAAATTTTTTCCACAAACCTTGAAAGCCAATTAAAAAACAGAGGAAAATGAAAGCTGGAGACTCCATATTCTTTATCCTCAGTAATAACATGGACGTCCCCTCGGGGTTCTCTGGAGAAAGTCCATTATCAACACACTCATATGTTGTCAACAGGATCAAAATAGCATCAAATCCGTTGGGAATATTTAGAACTCGAGATCTGGGGGGGAGTATAATGAGTCAAGGAAGAGAAAATAGTAAATGTTTATAGCCTGGATCATACAAATATTTGGGCAGGTAACAGGCAAACTATATTTAGAAAAGGGCTAGATAGTAAATACTTTTAGGCTTTGAATTCTATATATGATCTTTGTTGCATATTCTTAATTTTTTATGGGGGGTTTATTTACAATCCTTTTAAAATTATTTTAAAACTGATTAGCTCACGGACTATACAAAACAAGCAAGATTCGGCCTTTAGGCTGTCATTTGCTGACTCCAGTCTTGGACCATTGAGACATGAATCCTGGCTTTGCCATCACTCACTGTGTGACTGGGGTAAGTAAGCTATACCTTCCATCGCCTGCAAAATGAGAAAACCACCATCTTAGATGACTACAATGCCATATCATTGCACCTGGTCCATAGCAGCATTCAGCCCATGAATGGTGGCTGGCACTGCTACTCATCACAGGGTCTTTGTTTAATGTGGCTACTTTCTCTTGGTTCTTTCTCTGAAAAGTCACTTAAATGTTAGGGTTAGGGTTTGAGGTCAGAGTTAGATCTATCCAGGGGTAGGCCTGGAGGAACAAGATGGTGCAATAGTTTGGATGTTTGTCCCCAAGACTAATGTTGCAATTTAATTGGCAATGTTGGAGGTGGGGCATAATGGGAAGTTTTGGGTGGTGGGGGAACACCTCATGAATGGTTTGGTCCTGTCCTCATGGCAACAAGTTCTTTTATTATTATTATTATATCATAGCTGTGTACATTAATGCAATCATGGGGTACAATGTGCTGGTTTTATATACAATTTGAAATATTTTCATCAAACTGGTTAACATAGCCTTTACAGCATTTTCTTAGTTATTGTGTTAAGACATTTATATTCTACCCCTAGTAAATTTCACCTTTACTTGTAAAATGCGCCGTAGGTATGGTCCCACCAATTACCTCCCTCCACCCATCCTC
>CAUYPK010013121.1:0-13304 GCA_963574355.1 Loris lydekkerianus
TTTTTAATCCTTTTATGACTTTGGGAGTTGGGATTTGATCAAACATTTTCTGGGTGGGTTTACTTTTGTAGTGGAGAATTATGCTGGTCTTTATGGAGGATAGGTCTAAGAATGTCCTGGAGAACTGGTTTAGTTGTGGCATATTTCTTCACCATGTGAATGTCCTTGAAGTATTTAATTTCTCCATCATAAATGAAGCTCAGTTTAGCTGGGTACAGAATCCTGGCTTGAAAATTATTTTGTTTTAGGAGATTTAAAGTCGATGACCATGCTCTTCTAGCTTGAAAGGTTTCAGCAGAGAGATCTGCAGTTATTCTAACATTCTTCCCCTTGTAGGTAATGGTTTTCTTTTGTCTGGCAGCTTTCAGAATTTTCTCCGTCATATTAACTTCAGTGAAATTGATTATGATGTGTCTCGGGGTTATCTTATTCGGGTTGAGTCGTGCTGGTGTTCTGAAACTGTCTGCTATCTGAATTTCGGAATCCCTTGGCATATCTGGAAAGTTCTCCTTCATAATCTCATGGAGAAGAGACTCTGTGTCTTGTGAAGCCACTTCGTCACTTTCTGGGATCTCTATAAGACGAATATTGGTTTTCTTCAAATTATCCCATAGCTCTCTGAGAGAGTGGTCTGTTTTTGCTCTCCATTTCTCTTCTTCTTTCAAGGTTTGGGAGCTTTGAAGGTTTGAAAGCTTTGTCTTCAATGTCAGAAATCCTTTCTTCTGCTTGCTCCATTCTGTTACTGAGGGATTCTACTGTGTTTCTCAGATCTTTGAGGGTTTCTACTTCTTGTCTCAATGATCAAACAGTTTGGTCATTTGCTCTTTGAATCTGTTGGATTCTTGAGATAATCTTTGGAATTGTAATTCAATCTTATTTGCTATCCAGATCGTGAATTCAATTTCTGACATCTCAGCTATTTGTTTGTGCATGGGGTCGTTTGCTGTTTCTGGCCCATTGATTTTTGGGGGAGTTGATCTACTCTGATTATTCATATTGCCTGAGTTTTTCTGTTGATTTTGCCTCATGATTGCTTTTCACCATTGCCTCTGGGCGTCCTCAGAGTTGGGAAGGTGTCTTTCCAAGATTAGACCCCAGCAGGATCACTCTATTGTTGCTGGATCTTTGTAGGGAGTGACCCTGTGTAGTTTTTTGGGGGTTGCTGTAGTTAGGGAGTTCTGGTTGTGGAAGCAGCTCCGGTGTGCAACACACCTGGGTTCAGCAACAGGGCTGGGGTTAGTGCGCACAGTTCTCTGTTCCTGGCGCCCAGTGACTTTGGCACAGAGAACCCAAGGTTCTAGCAGTCTCTGGCCAGAAGGGCTCTGTGCAGAGGCAGGTTGGGCTCCAGAGGGCACGCAGCTACCAGAGTCCCTGGTGAGATAGATGAGCTAGTGTGGAGCCTGGGGGGACACAGGAGGGGGGGTGCAGGGTTGCGTGGCTCCCGCAGTTCCTGGTCAAGGAATGCGGAGCCCCGGTGGGTGCGGGTCACGGGTTGGGGGTCGCTGCACAGCTCTTATGGAGGTCTGGGCTGCGCCAACCCCCGGAGTTTGAGGTTGCTATGAGCTGTGACATCAGGGTACTCTATCCAAGGCAAAAGCCCATGGCTCCAGTGTGCCAAAACAGTCTCACTCTGCCCCTAAGGATTAGGGCTGTGAGGCAGTTCAGTCCCCGCGTTTAAGCTGCTCAGTCACTAGGTTACTTTGTCCCGCCCATTCCTTGCTCTGGGACCCTGAGGGCGGAGCTTGCTGGAGCAGTTTTTCACACAATGGCTCTCACTGAGCCCAGCTCAGTGGCTCATTTTGTGGCCCCAGATAATGCCCAAAGTTCTCCACACTTTTGCTCAAGCTCTCCCCAAGGCACCTCAACTGAGCGCCAAGTCCAAGAACAGCAAAAGAGTTCACAGGTAAGGCCTTTCCAGTTTGCAGTCTCACTGCTGCTTGTACTCACGGTTGCCAGCGTGATTAGGTCGATTGAACACACGCAGCCACTTGCCAGTTTTCCACTGTTTTTGTCCTCCTCCTGGTGTCCAGAAGTCCCTTGCTGGCTCCCTGTATCCTCAAAGGGATGATCATAGGCAGATCCCACCGGCCAGAGATGTCTGGAGTCTTGTCTCCCCAGACTCGCCGTCAAAACTGTGGTATCTTGTGTTAACTTCATTAGAGGTAATGCACTAAACTACAAACAATTTCAGTCTGAGCTAAATGTTGCCTGTGAAGATGTTCCGTACCACACAGAAGTCCATTGGCTGAGTCAAGGGAGAGTTTTGAAACCTTTCTATGACTTACTTACTTCCACAGATTACAGCTTTTCTGCTTTCAAAAAACAAAGAAGTACCAGAGCTCAGTGATGCTGAAAGGAAATGGCACCTTGCCTTTCTGACAGGTGTAACAGAGATACTCAACAGTTTCAGTGTGCGACTTCAAGGAAAGGGGAAGCTCACATGTGAAAGCATTTGAAGTAAAATTAGGCCTCCTCATCAAACAAGTAAAGGAGGAAAATTTCTGTCATCTCCCCACAATTCAAAATCTGTTAGCAGAAAATCCATTGGTTGCATTCCCAAATAAAACATGGGTGGATTCACTGGAAAAGTTGCAAAAGGAGTTCCAATTTAGGTTTAAAGAGCTTCATTTCCATGAACAGGGCATACAGCTTTTCTGTAACCCATTTTCTATTGACATTGAAAATGTGGATACAATTTACCAAATGACGCATTCAAGTCAAGCAGCCTTCATAATTTCTATGCATCCCTCCCCTCTGAGACATATCCTACCTAATCTCAGGAACCGTGCACTCTAAATGGCAACCATTTTTGGCAGCCCTTATGTCTGTGAACAGACTTTTTCCAGAATAAAACATCTGAAATCTCCAACCAGATCTAGACTAACTAATGCACACTTGCATCACTTGTTATGACTAGCAGTGACAAATATGGAACTGGACATTGACTATCTCATTAACCAAAAGCAGACCCATAGTTTCATTGAAATACTTGTAACTTTGTAGATTTAACTTTACTTGTTCTTCATTTTAAATATTGTATTTGTTCCCATTTTGTTTTGTTTTGTTTTTTAATTTCAAAATAAGATATGTGCAGTGTGCATAGGAATTTGTTCATAGTTTTTTTTAAACTATAGTCCAGTCCTTCAACAGTCTGAAGGACAGTGAAATGGCCCCCTGTTTAAAAAGTTTCAGGACCCTTTTATAGAGGATAGTTCTGAGGATATCCTCAGATACTAACCAGGAAAGCTGGTTTGGTTATGGCAAATTTCTTCAACATGTGAATGTCATTGAAGTATTTAATTTCTCCATCGTAAATTGAACTCAGTTTAGCTGGATACAGGATCCTGGGTTGAAAGTTATTTTGTTTTAGGACATTAAAAGTCAATGACCACCCTCTTCTAGCTTGAAAGTTTCCAGTAGAGAGATCTACAGGCATTCTAATATTCTTCCCCTTGTAGGTTATGGTTTTTTTCACATCTGGCTGCTTTCAGAATTTTTTCCTTCATATTAACTTTAGTGAAGTTAATTATGATGTGTCTGGGGGATGTCTTATTCGGGTTGAGTCATGCTGGGGTTCTGAAACTGCCTGCTATCTGGATTTCAGGATCTCTTGGCATGTCTGGAAAGTTCTCTTTCATAATTTCATGAAGAAGAGCCTCTGTGCCTTGCGAAGCTACTTTGTCACCTTTAGGGATCCCTGTAAAGCGAATATTGGGTTTCTTTGAATTATCCAACAGCTCTTGAGAGAATTATTTGTTTTTGCTCTTCATTTCTCTTTGTCTTTGAGCATTTGGGATCGTTCAAAAGCTTTTTCTTCTGGCCGGAGCTCAAGCCCTAGCAGCTGAGGGCAGGTGGGCATGGAGGAGGGAGGGGAGCCGGTTCACAACGACTCTCCCGACGGCGTTTCTCCTCTGAAAGGTGCCAGTTTCAGCTTGGGGGGGCTGGTGAGACAGCCCATCCATGACCATGGGTGACAAGAAGAGCCCAACCAGGCCAAAAAGACAAGAGAAACCTGCTGCAGACAAAGGGTTTTGGGATTGTAGCATCTGCACCTTAAGAAACAGTATGGAAGCCTTTAAGTGCAGCATCTGCAATGTGAGGAAAGGCACCTCCACCAGAAAACCTTGGATCAATTCTCAGCTGGTGGCCCAGCAAGTGGCACAGCAGTATGCCACTCCACCACCCCCTGAAAAGGAGAAGAAGGAGAAAGTTAAAAAGCAAAACAAAAAGAAACTTGAGAAAGATAAGAAAATTAGCCCTAGTGTTACCAAGAAAAATACCAACAAGAAAACAAAACCAAAGTCTGATATTCTGAAAGATCCTCCTAGCGAAGCAAACAGTATACAGTCTACAAATGCTACAACAAAGACCAGCGAAACGAATCACACCTCAAGGACCCAGCTGAAAAACGTGGACAGGAGCACTGCACAGCAGTTGGCAGTAACTGTCAGCAACGTCACCATCATTATCACAGACTTTAAGGAAAAGACTCACTCCTCCTCAACATCCTCATCCACAGTGACCTACAGTGCAGGGTCAAAACAGCAGAACCAGAGCAGCTCGGGGTCAGACAGCACAGACAAGGGCTCCTCCCATTCCTCCATGTCAAAGCGTGACATGTCAGCAGTAAATGATGAATCTTTCTGAAATTGCACATGAAATTGTGAAAAATATGAATCAGGGTATGAAATTTAAATCCTCCACCTGGCCATGCTGCTTGCACCCCTGGAGAGTCTTCTGTGGACATCGATCTCTTAATGATGCTGCCAGGATAATTCCTGCTTGCCATGGGCATGTGGCCACCAAGGAATTTCACACCCTGATGATTACTCTTGACACTTTTATGTATTCCATTGTTTTATATGATTTTCCTAACAATCATTTATAATTGGATGTGCTACTGAATCTACTTTTTATATATAAAAAAAAAAAATTCTGCTGTGCACAATTTTCCATGTACATTAAAAAAAAAAGATTACTGTATTCTTCGAAATAAAAGTACATATATAAATAAATGAAATATATGGTATATACATACCAAGTACATATATCCATAAATGAAAAAGAAGGCAAAGGGGCGGAGGCTTTACTCAAGAGAAAAACTACTAGCAAAAGATACGCCTGATGTGCCTACCGCAATACTTCGCTAAATTTAATTCTATTAAATACCATTTAACCAGAAAAAAAATTAACAAAGGAAGGCTTATGTGCTAGAGAGTCCTTAAGATCCCCAAACCAACAAAGAATTGTGTTAGTTTGTTTGGCAGAAATGGTTTGAATCTTCCCTGTTTCACTTATTATCTGTGTGATTTTAGGCAAGATACTTTGTTGAGTTTCAATTTTCTCATCTCTTAAATTGGATTAGTAACATCTCCCTCCTGGAGTTTGTGAGGATTAAGTGGGTTGACCTATATAAAGTTTTTCCTGCAGAATCTGGCAAAAGTAGGGATTCAGAAATGTTAGTTCAGCCTTCCCCTTTGTAAGGGGAATTATAGGAAGCTGGATCAGGTTGGTACATAGGAGAGAAACTAAAGGATGCTTACAATTTGTGCATAAATTCAGACAATAAGAAAATATAAGGGCTTGAGAACACCGATACAGTTCATAAAACACTAATGACCGGCACACAGGTTTCAAGTATCTTTCAAGTTGCTCTCACCGGGCCCCTCCTCTCTAGCTTTCCCCTCTGAGCCTTGATTACTACTCACACTTTTCTAGACCTTTCCAAAGAGGGAAGGAAGAAGGGGATTTGTAATTCCACGTGCAACAGGCACGGGCATTCTACGGAATTATTTGAATAATTGGAATTTGGTGATTGGATACTAGGAGTCACATAAGGACTTGGAAGAATTTTTCCTAAACTTGAGCATATAATAATTATGCAAAATCTGTGACAATTGTGTGCATTTTTCCCTCCACAGCTACATTTTTCTAACAGAACCTGCATTTCAATATGGAAAACTCTTTCATCCTAACCCAGTCTTCACAACTCTCACCACCCAGCTCTTTCCCCCTCGTAATCTTTCTTATCTCTTCTCTGTCACCCACCTCATAAGTCATAGTTCTTTGATTTATTCCTACATTCATTTAAGTGTCTACTATATTCCAGGCACTCTTCTGGGCCCTGGGGATACAGTAATGAGCAGTAGTAAGTCCCTCCTTTCAGGGAGACAAAGTATAATTACCAGTAATGATAACTGCTACAAAGAGAAATACAGCCCGGGGTCAGCGCGACTGGGATATGGCTATTTGCATTCACTGCACTTTGATAAACTCCTGATGCTGATGGCCGCAAGATTACCCCAAGTTTTACTGTCTTGTCCAAAACTAGGGTCGAGGTGTGCAAATGGCTTCATGTGTCACACCCACTCTCAGTGCCACCTGAATTCAGCTAATCCCATAAACTGGTACAAGGTCTCAAAACTTTTCAACAAATGAACAGGTGGTAGATTTATAATCAGGAAAAAAATCCTCAAGTTTATCTTGAAATGTCAGAATCTGTTTCCTCGAGATGTAAGAGAAAGTGTTCATACTTGTGATGCTGGAGTCTTCTCAGGGACTGATGACAAACGGAGATGGGAATGTCCTGGATACAAAGACAAATGCATAACCCAAACTCTGAACACAGACAGAATTTTGACAGGCATCTGCACCGAATTTCACACAAGAGCATCACGCACAGAGCATACTCTCACGCCGGGAGAGTAAAGATTGGGAAGAGATAGCCGAGAGGACCAAGGAAGAGGTCTAGACAGGCCACCAAATTAAATAGTTGGCAACTGTTAATGTTTAGTTATTTAGTGTAATTAGTAAATTTTATTAATTAGCTACTTAGTTAACCTATTATAAATTAACTCCTAACTGTTTAACTGGTAGCTGAGGCAGTATAAAGTCAAGACCTTGAGACTCAGAAACAAACCAGGCTTCGGCTCAGCGGCTAGGGTGCCATCCACATACACCCGAGCTGGCAGGTTCGAACCCAGCCCAGGCCTGCCAAACAACAATTAACAACTACAACCAAAAAATAGCCAGGCATCGTGGCGGGCACCTGTAGTCCCAGCTACTTGGGAGGCTGAGACAAGAGAATTGCTTAAGCCCAAGAGTTTGAGGTTGCTGTGAGCTATGATGCCACACAGCACTCTACCGAGGGCGACATAATGAGACTCTGTCTCAAAAAAAAAAAAAATTGCTAAGTTGTCTTTCAAAAAGGAATTATCAATTTATACTCTCATCAGCAGTACGTGAGCATGGTCTTTCTTGCACCCTCAATCATGAGTCATTCTTTCTATAATTTTTATCAGTTTGATAGGTAAAAATCATACATTGTTTGAATCAACAGTCTTTTATTATTAACGAGGCTAAATTTTTATGTTGATTAGCTAAGTATTTTTCTTTTGTAAATTTTTAGCTTAAATCCTTTGGATTCTCATAAACTGTTATGCTCACCTTTTTCTTATACATTTATAAAAGTTCTTATATATTAAATAACCTTTTGTCCATCCTACTTGTTACAAATATCCTTGCCCAATTTTTCATTGGCCTTTTAAATAATATTTTATTTTTTGTCAGATTAATAGACATAATCTAGAAAAAAGTAAAACTTGCCCCTTTCTATGAATTTTAACAAAAGCATACAGTCACGTAGCCATTACCATTATCAAAATATAGATTCATCACTCTTGGAAAGTCTTTTAGACATTTTTTGTCCCTGTGGTTTTGCCTTGTCAATGATGTCACATAAATGAAATTGTGTCTTATATATCCTTTTGAATCTAGCTTCATTCACTTAGCGTCCCATATGTCCCATAGTTCATTTATTAGATCTATTTCTGGACTCTCTATTTCTCCTTTTATCTGTGGGCCTATCCTGGTACAAATATACCATTTTGCCTTCATTACTCTGGATTTTTTTTTTCTAGAGACAGAGTTTCTAGAGTAAGATCCTAAGGAAATTAAATGCAAAAAAGCAGTCTTTCTGGTGCTAGAAAAATTAGACATTCATATGCAAAAAAAAAAAAAAAAAAGGAAAGAAAAAGGTACCCTTACCCTTTCCTTATACCATAGGCAAAAACTAACAAGGTAGACCTAAGTATAAAACCTAAAACCATAGCACTTCTACAAGAAAACATAACAGAAAATCTTGGCAACCTTGGTATGGGCAAATATTTCTTAGTGCAGACATACACAAAAACACAAATCATAAAAGAAACAATGAATTAGACCTAATCAAAAATTTTATCTTTGAAAAGATACTCTTAGTTGAGATACGCTCTTGTAAAAGATACTATCAGGAGAATGAAAAAATAAGACAAACACTGGGAAAAAATATTCACAAAACACATACCGGATAAAGAACTTGTGTCTAGAATATGTAAAGGTACAAATCAATAATAAGTAAACAACGTCATTTTCAACATGGGCAAAAGATGTGAACTTTTATACCTTATCAAAGAAGATATAAGAAAAATAAACTCATAAAAAATGTTTAACATTATTAATTATTAGAGAAATGCAAATTAAAACCAAATTAGATACCACTACACAATTATTAGAATGACTAAAATGAAAGAAAGAGAAAGAAGGCTGGGCACACACGCCTGTAATCCTAGCACTCTGGAGGCTTAGAGATCAGCCTGAACAAGAGGGAGACCCCGTCTCTAAAAATAGCTGGGCATTTCAGTGGGTACCTATAGTCTCAGCTACTTGGGAGACTGAGGCAAGAGGATGGCTTGAGCTCAAGAGTTTGAGATTGCTATAAGCTATGACGCCATGGCACTCTACTGAGGGTGATAAAGTGAGACTCTGTCTCCAAAGAGAGAGAAAGAGAGGAAAAAGAAAAGAAAAGAAAAAGAAAGAAAAAATGAAACCTTAAGTATTGGTAAGCATGTAAAGCAACTAGAATTCTCACCCAGTTGGAAGGAATAAAAAATGGTACAAGCACTTTGGAAAATAGTTTGGCAGTTTCTTATAAAGTCCAATCTATATTTATCATGTTCCTAGGCATTTAACCACAAGAAATGAAAACATATGTCTACATAAAAACTTGGATATTAATATTGATGAAAACAATTTTTTTTTACTCACAATCACCTAAAATTAGAAAGAACAAACATGTCCATCAGTAAAACATCAACTGCCTATAGAAGTGTAGATCTCTATTTCTGGACTCTCTATTTCTCCTTTTATCTGTGGGCCTATCCTGGTACAAATATACCATTTTCATTACTTCATTACTCTCATTTTTTTTTTTTTTTTTTTTTTTAGAGACAGAGTCTCACTTCGTCACCCTTGATAGAATGCTGTGGCGTCACAACTCACAGCAACTTCCAGCCCTTGGGCTTAAATGATTCTCTTGCCTCAGCCTCCCGAGTAGCTGGGACTACAAGCGCCCACCAAAGCACCCAGACATTTTTTTGTTGCAGTTTGGCTGGGGCCGAGTTTGAACCCACCACCCTCGGTATATGGGGCTGGCTGGCATCCTACGCACTGAGCCACAGGCAACGCCCTATTTACTCTCAATTGTTAAAACCCAAAATCGAATAGCAAGAATACTTCTGCCTGGTTCTTTTTCCAATTTTTTTTGACTATTCCAGTATTTTTGCTTTTTCATATAAACTTTAGAATCAACTTACTGATTTCTATAAAAATATTATGCTAGGAGTTTTTGGAATTGAATTGCATCGGTAACTCAATGTGGGGAGAAAATTCATCTTAACAAAATTGTCTTTTAATCTATGATCAGTATATCTCATCATTTATACAGGTCTTTTAAAAATTGATCTTATTATATTTTGTAATTTTCAGGATATACTTTGATAGATTGGTACATAGGCATTTTATATTTGTTGCTATTGTAAACAACACTTTTGAATTTTTCTGCATTTATAGTATTTTTGCATTTATGTATTTATTGGAATTTCTGTATTTTGTGCATTAAATTCCCTACTGCACTAATATTTTCATGCAATTTACCACATCTCAAATTTATGGCCTCAAGTGATCCTCCTGCCTCTACCACTCAAAGTGCTGGGATTATAGGCATGAGCTACTGCACCTGTTGTTCACCTTTTAATGTTGTTCATAGCCATGTATTTAAGTGTTTTCATTCATGCTTCCTCCTTTTGTGTGAATTTACTACATTTCAAATTACTTGAATTATTTCTATTTGTATTATTTCATTTCATCTTATGAAAAACACAATAACCATGAAAAAGCAAATTTTTATTCCTCTTTTATAGTCTATTATGCTGGTATCAAAAGCTTACCTCTCCAAGGTTGCACAAATTACAAGGTTATGTTAACTTTCCAGAGTTAGAGGCATTGCTGAGGCTAGCTTCTTAGTTACTCTGTCTTAACAAACACCTTTCACAGACCCTGCATTTAAAGAGCACAGAGTCTAATTGGAAAAACTGATAAAGCTTCAAAGGTAGCCCAAAGGAAATACAGTGCTGAGCATCTAAATGGAGGTCAGGTCAGCACTGGTTGGACCCTAAGTATGCACCTAGTGGTAGACACAGTGGTTCATCACACATTAATTAGTTCTTTGTTTTGTTTGTTTTTATTTTTTTGAGACTGAGTCTCACTCTCTCACTGAGGCTACAATGCCAAGGCATCATCCTATATCACAGCAACCTCAAACTCCTGGGTTCAAGCAATCCTCCTGCCTCAGCCTCCCAACAGCTGGGACTACAGACCCCCTCCACAATGCCTAGCTAAGTTTTCTAATTTTAGTAGAGACGGGGTCTCACTCTTGCTCAGGCTGGTCTTCAACTCCTGAGCTCGAGAGATCCTCCCACCTTAGCCTCCCAAGAGTGCTAGGATTACAAGCGTGAGCCACTGAGCCTAGCCCCGTTAATTTAGTTCTTAACTGAAGTAGAACTCATAGGACTGTGATTTAAAACTTTCTTTACATTATTTTGTGGACTTTATGATTCATGATTTTTTCTATTAATTGAAGAGGCAGAGATTACATCTTATTCTGTGACAAATACCAAATGAAGTAAACCAATACTCTAAGTGCAAATTCATACATTTCTTAACTGAAAAAAGAAAAATCAGCACTCCAAATAGAAAAGACATTACCATTACGGGTAAACTTTTAGAAAAGTTGGTGAATCAGAACATGACATATTAATGTTACCCTTTGATTGACAGACTTACAGTAAAATTTATGAATACATAGAAAGAAATGCAAGCACTAATTACTTTGATATTAAGATCACATCAATCCTTTGAATTAGTTAGGTTGAGCTGCCATAGTAAAACCCATAGATCAGATGGCTTAAACAAAGATTTATTTTTGTCACAATTCTATAGACTGAAAGTCTGATCAGGGCCAACTCTGGTGAGGTCTCTGTTCCTGGCCTGCAGATCGCCACTTTCTATCCACGTCCTCACATGGTAAACAGAGAGCACTGGTGTCCCTTCCATTTCCTATCATGGATCAGAGTTCTACCTTTAGGCCAGTATGTCTCAAACATGCTGTGTGGCTAGGGCTGCAACATATGAACTTTGTAGGGATGCAATTCAATCCTTAACAGCTTTTAAAACAATGACACATGTTTTCCACTCTAGACAATATTACCAGTTAACAAAGTACAGGAAATAGCAGAGAATTGTGTATATGGTTTCAGCAAACAAGAGGATAATAATTCCTTAAACTAAACATAAATGCTGGTCAATGGCCTCATTTCACTCTATTACCAGAAAAAAAAAAGCCTACCAGAAACAAAAGCCCATTACCAGATTTGACCTCTCTTAAAACAAGACATAAACTGAGACTCAAGAGCTAAATGCTGGTAGCAAGTAAGTCAGAGTTCACGTGATTTAATAGAATATTCTCTTAAGACGTCTGAGAGAAATAGAGCCAGCCTTGTAAAATAATACAAGTCACAATTATTCAGAAAATGGATTTTTGTGCTATTTAGGTCAAAATAAATTATGTGGCAGCTTAAAATAAAATAAGATCTTGGAGTACAAAATTTTATTCAACTTACTTATAAATATACTTTTATTCAAGTTTGATACAGAGAAGGGAAGAGGCTGGGTAGGAAAGAAACGAACAAGAATAAGAGAACTAAGGAGTAAGAGGATCTTATTCTCAATAAGGCATCTGAAAAAACCTTAATCTGAAAGGAATGATTAAGCAGAGAAAGAAGCAAAAAATGGGGATCAAAAGGAAGAGGAAGATGACAGACGAGAGAGAACTTTTGAGAAGGGATATCTGGTAATTAGGACATAATAAAGCAAAAATTCAAATAAAGTATTTAAACAATAAGTATGTGAATTTCTTCAGGAAAGAAATAGGTGTTAAATATAAATAAGTATGGATGACTTCACTAAAAACATTCATATCTGTGGATGTAATTTCCTTCTATAACAGAATTATTAGATCAGTAGATCAAAGCAATGTTACCATAGATTTAGGACATATTTGACAAAATCTCTATTAATATCCTTATGAATAAAAAAAGAACAATTTAAGTTGGAGTTTGACTCAGGTAGATGGGCATGTGTATAGTTAAGTAACCATGACCAAAGCATATTAATTGATAGATCTGTGTCAATACATTCATTCATTCTATAATTATAAACTCTTATTAATAAGCAACTATTAGCCAGACACTATGTTAAGCCCTACAGATACTAAGAAGACCAATCTATTAGGGAAAAGCAGTGTTATCACAAACAACTGTGATAAACTGTTTGTAGCTATGAAAGTAATGATCTAGATTAAATGAAAGCCTCTAGACCAGGCGTCCTCAAACTGCGGCCCATGGGCCACATGAAGCAGTATGAATTGTATTTGTTCCCATTTTGTTTTTTACTTCAAAATAAGATATGTGCAGTGTGCATAAAATTTTGTTCATAGTTGTTGTTTTTTTTTTAACTATAGTCTGATCCTCCAATGGTCTGAGGGACAGTGAATTGGCCCCCTGTTTAAAAAGTTTGAGGACGCCTGCTCTAGAGAGAGGAAAAGACACTCACAGGGTTCTTTATAAGCTTCATCTTACTCAACATTTTGTTACCAACAATGTGGCTGTTCCCAGAAAGAACTTACTATTTTGCAGAGGTCATAAAGCTTGTAGAAGTAGCTATACATTGGTAGATAAAAATCAGAAGTCGAAAAATCTCAATATTACATTAAAAGACAAATGTACACCATATGCAGCCTTAAAGAAAGATGGAGACTTTACCTCTTTCATGTTTACATGGATGGAGCTGGAACATATTCTTCTTAGCAAAGTATCTCAGGAATGGAAGAAAAAGTATCCAATGTACTCAGCCCTACTATGAAGCTAAAT
>CAUYPK010013122.1:0-72790 GCA_963574355.1 Loris lydekkerianus
GGAAGGGAGGGAGGGAGGGAGGGAGGGAGGGAGGAAGGGACGGGAGGGAGGGAGGAAAGGGAGGGAGGAAGAAAGTAAGTAAAGAGAGGAAGGCAGGAAGGGAGGGAGGAAGAAAGGAAGGAAAGGAAGGAAGGAAGGGAAGAAGGGAGGGAAGGGAGGAAGGGAGAGAAGGAGGGGAGGAAGGAAGAAAGTAAGTAAAGAGAGGAAGGAAGGGAGGGAGGAAGGAAGGAAGGAAGGGAAGGAAGGAAGGAAAGGAAGGAAGGAAAGGAGGGAAGGAAGGGAGGAAGGAAGAAAGTAAGTAAAGAGAGGAAGGAAGGGAGGGAGGGAGGAAGGAAGGAAGGGAAGAAGGGAGGGAAGGGAGGGAGAGAAGGAAGGAAGGAAGGAAGGGAGGAAGGGAGGAAGGAAGGAAGGAAGGAAGGAAACTTAAACTAGCAGATAAAGTAACTTGGGTTTAGGTCCTGGCACCTGTTCTTTCCAGCTTTATAATTCCAGGAAAGTTAAATCCTCTCTAAACCTCACTTTCTTCTTCCTCTTCTTCTTTTTCTTCTTCTTCTTCTTCTTTTTTTTTTTTTTGGTTGCAGTTTTTGGCCAGGGCTGGGTTTGAACCCACCACCTCTGGTATTTGGGGCTGCCACTCTACTCCTTGAGCCACAGGTGCCGCCCAAAACCTCACTTTCTTCATCTTTAAACAAAGATTTTTGCATTTGATCTTCTTAACCACACAGGACTGCAGGAAGGACTATGAACCATTTTTTAAAAGAATGAAAGTCATCCTAAATGACAGGGAATGTTTTTAAAAAGTGTATTTTTTAAGCATATCTAGCACCCAGATCTTGGTTTCTACATACCATGCCCACTAAAAGGAGCCAGGGACCCTTGAGAAAATTCAAGGTTTGGAGCATGGACAGTACAAGGTGAACCTATACCTTGTACAAAAAAAGACAGAAGAATTCAAAGACAGCTAGAACCATTTCAAAAGACATTTATTGGCTTCGACCAGCCAATAAGTTGGAAAAATAAAAAAAGGAATATAGTACATTGAGTATAAAAAGAATCCACAACTTTGTAGAGATACTGAGAGAAGAAGAGAAAGAGAAAAGTCTTCCTTTAAAAAAAATAAGCCAGCTAATTACCAGGAACAGTGGTGAGCGAGCACCTGTTGTCCAGCTACACCCAAGGCTGCGGCAGCAAGATCGATCACTTGAGCCCAAGAGTTCAAGGCTGCACTCCTGCCTGGGCAATACGACAAGATTCTGTCTCCCCTTCCTCCCCCACCAAAAAAAAAAGCTAGCTAAGAAATGCAAAAGGAACAAGTAGTAACTGAGGAAAGCAAGAATCAATAAATGCTAAAATAACTGAGTAAAAGATGTAGTGGGGAAATAGAACATTCACACAATCCAAAGTCTCCAGGTATCTATTAATCAGAAGGAAAATGATATATTTACAGTGGAGAGAGTAGAGAAACCACACACTAACTAAATTTACTAAACTTTAGCAGTATCAGTAATAGGACAAGTTGACGTTTTATGTCTATGGATGTGATGTAATGGGAAATACACAATGCTACCTATATAGCATTCTTACCAAAAATGTTTAACCTAAGCTTGATCTTGAGGAAACAATGAGACAAATCAGAATGTGGCCCAGACTTTCCAAAAATACCAGCATAATGAAAGATAATAAATATAACAACCAAATGAAATGCAAAAACCTTGATTGGATCTTGGGTTAAAACACACATATATACTCACACTCTTCTTTTATTATTTTTTTTGGATAGAGAAATCTGAAAATGAACTGTGTTATCACATAATACTGAAATCAGTATTAAATTTCTTGGATGGTACAGTGGTATTAATATCCTTGCTTTTAGGAGAGAAACATGAAAGCATTTGGGGTAAATTGTAATGGCATCTACAACTTTCAAACGTTTCAGAAAAATATATAAATGTGCGTATACAAAGCTTCAATGTACTAATTTTTCTTTTTTTGCAAACAGGGTCTCACTCTTGCCCAGGCTAGACTACAGAGACATGATCACAGCTCACTGCAACCTCAAACTCCTGAGCTCAAGCAATCCACCTGGTTCAGCGTCTGGAGTAGCTAGGACTACAGGTGCACACACCACCATGCCCAGCTAATTTTTCTGTTGTTCTACTTTTTATTGTAGATATGAGTTCTTGCTATGTTGCCCATACTGGTCTCAAATTCCTGGGCTCAGAGATCCTATCACCTCAGCCTCCCAAAGTGCTAGGCCCACACAGGCCAAGCCCAGCCATTGTACTATTTTTTTTCAGCTATTCTGTAGGTTTGAAATGTCTCTAAATAAAACACTGGGAAATAGGAAATTTTTTCTTTCTATAAAAACTATATATTATATTGAATTCTTTGAGTAAAAAATAAAGGCTGCTGGCTCGGCGCCCGTAGCACAGTGGTTACGGAACCAGCCACATACACAGGGGCTGGCGGGTTCGAACCCGGCCAGGCCAGCTAAACAATGACAACTGCAACAAAAACACAGCAGGGCATTGTGGCAGGCACCTGCAATCCCAGCTACTTGGGAGGCTGAGGCAAGAGAATCGCTTAAACCCAAGAATTTGAGGATGCTGTGAGCTGTGATGCTACAGCCCTCTACCGCCGGTGACACAGTGAGACTGTCTCAAGAAAAATAAAAATAGGAAGAAGAGGAGGCGAAAATGACCCCCGGACCGACCAAAGCTCGCGCGCCGCTGCATCCCTACGTACAGCGCCTACGTCCCACCCACCGCCGTTGCCACCCTGCCCAAGAGAAAGGCTGAAGGGGATGCTAAAGGAGATAAAGCGAAGGCAAAGGACGAACCACAGAGAAGATCCGCTTGGACCCAAGAGTTTGAGGTTGCTGTGAGCTATGATGCTATGGCACTCTACCAGGGTCAAGAAAAAAAAAGATTATTTTAATAATCTTAGTTGTCTGCTAAACCTGCTCCTCCAAAGCCAGAGCCCAAGCCTAAAAAGGCCCCTGCAAAGGGAGAGAAGGCACCCAAAGGGAAAAAGGGAAAAGCTGATGCCGGCAAGGAGGGGAATAACCCTGCAGAAAACGGAGATGCCAAAACAGACCAGGCACAGAAAGCTGCAGGTGCTGGAGACGCCAAATTAAGGGTGTGCATTTTTGACAACTGTGTACTTCTGGTGACTATACAGTTTGAAATACTATTTTTTATCAAGTTTTATAAAAATGCAAAATTTTGTTTTACTTTTTTTTTTTTTTTTTTTTTTTTTAAGCTATGTTGTTAGCACACAGAACACTTCATTGTTTTGGGGAGAAGGGGGCATATGTCACTAACAGAATGTCTCCAAAGCTAGATTGATAAGAGGGAAAATGTTTTTTCCCTCTAGTTTTGAGAGACTTCCTCTTGGCTCCCAAGAGGAGGGATTCCCTCATGTTGACACACAGCCACATTGGCACAAATGCCTTGTGGTATGGAAAAACTAATTTGTTTTTATGCCCTATTCTCCCTCAGTCTTCAGCATAGTCTTAACTCCCTTAAACCCAGTCACCTCTTGGGACCTGACCCCCAATAATTGGTTACCAGTATATCAAGGAATCTGGACTTTTTCAATAATAGCACTGAGATGGCATCCCTCAAAAGAGCAGATTTGTAGATTGTTGGATCTTCAGATAAATTCTGCCATTTTCATTTCATTTCCTGAAAGTCAGGGTCGGCTTGTGAAAAGTTGTTAAACAACATGCTAAATGTGAAATGTCAACCCTCACTCTAAACTTCCCTGTTCAGAACATCAGATGAAGACTTCATTGGGTTTTATAGTGGCTTTCTGATTTTTGATAGAACACTGAAGAAGGGAGTTTGAAAGTTGTTGTATACTGTTAACGATCGTCTGCCCATGTCCTGCCTGAAATACCATGATTGTTCATGAAAAGTATCTTTAATAAAGCTGGATACAGTTTGGCTTGGAAAAAAAATAAATAAATAAAACAGAAAGGCTGCTGGTATACTTAAAAATTATCACATGAAAAAAATGTTAATATTTTATCTTGAGGAAACCCTAGGCCCTGACACAGTAGGTGTGAGGATAACTTTTCCACAGTTCTTGGTGTGACAATAACACTGACATAGAAAGACTTCCCCTAACTATGTAGATCTAAAATCTTTAAGTGCATTGTGACCAGCAGTTAGCATTCCAATCACCAACACCATTTCTTGTATTAGCTCCTTCTCCAAACCAGGTCATTAAGCTTTCAACAAGGACACCTTGTATGTCACCGTCTCATGCTACAAACAGAGATACAGATACGATTGCTCTGTTCGTTTCATGGCAAAAACTAGGATAATTATATTTTATTTATTTATTTTATTATTATTATTTTTTTTTTTTTTTTGCAGTTTTTGGCCAGGGCCAGGTTTGAACCTGCTACCTCCAGTATATGGGGCCGGTGTCCTACTCCTTGAGCTACAGGCACCACCTAAACTAGGATAATTATGGAAAGCACACTAAAAAATAATATATCTTTCAGGGCAGCACCTATAGCTCAGTGGGTAGGGTGCCAGCCACATACACCGATGCTGGCAGGTTCAAACCCAGCCCAGGCCAGTTAAAACAACAGTGACAACTGCAACAACAACAACAAAAAATAGCCAGGTGTTGTGGCAGGCGCCTATAGTCCCAGCTACTTGGGAGTCTGAGGCAAGAGAATTGCTTACGCCTAAGAGTTTGAGGTTGCTGTGAGCTGTGATGCCATTGCACTCTACCCTGGGCCCAGGGCGACAGCTTTAGACTCTATCTTAAAAAAAATAATAAATAAAATAAAAATAAAAATAAATATATATATATATATATTTTAATAGCCATTTACATCTATAAAGTCTTAATAGTTCAAAATATAAAGGCTCAACACTGGCTGTTCTCTCTTCTAGAATGTTCTCTTCTACCTACCCACCTTTGTTTTTAATCTTATTTTGTGTCAGGAACTGTTCTTCATGTTTAACATAAATTATTTTAATCTTCCCAATAACTTATAAAGATGATACTATAGTTAGCTTCATATTTTAAAGAGAAAGAAATGGCTTAAAGAAACTAAGTACCTTTTCAGAGATGACAGAGTTAAAGAAGTGGTGGAAATGGGACTTGAATCCTGGCAATTCAGAGTATGCCCTTTTTTTTTTTTTTTCTATTTGAGACAGAGTCTTGCTTTGCTGGCCAGGTTAGAGTGCAGCGGCATTGTCACAGCTCACTGCAACCTTAAAAGATCCTCCCACTTCAGCCTCCCAGAGTGCTAGGATTATAGGTGTGAGCCACCTCTCCTGGCCTGGAGCATGCTCTTTAAATGATTTTCCATCCATCCTTCCTTTGAACAAATACCCTTTGTGCTCCTACTATGTGCCAGATGCCAGGAATAATTAACAGTTAATATGCAAAGGTCCCACTAGCAGGGGAGAGAGAGGGGATAAAAAGTAAACAAAGTGCACACTATGATTTCAGTGGGGAGGAATGCAATGAAGAAAGATAAAGGGTAAGATTAGGGGACAGATAATAGGGAAAAGAGGAATGGGAGAAAGACTCAGATTAGGTGGTCTAGGAGAGTCTTAGCAAGCATGCTAAGGTATCTGGTGGGGGATTGTTGTAATCAAAGTATCGCTAACAGCAAGTACAAAAGTCCTGAGATAGGAAGGAGCCCTAGACTGGTCACACTGGCTCACGGCTGTAACATCAGCACTTTGGAAGGCTGTGGTGGGCTGATTTCTTGTGGCCAGGAATTCGAGACCAGCCTGGGAAAGAGAGCGAGACTCCCACCTTTTTTAAAAAAAAAAAAAAAATTACCTGGGCATAGTGGCATCTATCTGTAGTCCCAGCTATTTGGGAGGCTGAGGCAGGAGGACCCCCTGAGTCCAGAAGTTTGAGGCTGCAGTGAGCAGAGCATAGCACACCACCTTGAACAGAGTAAGACCTTGCCTTTAAATACAAAAAAATTAATAAATTAAAATAATCTTTTTTTTTCTTGACCCTGGTAGAGTGCCATAGCATCATAGCTCACAGCAACCTCAAACTCTTGGGTCCAAGCAGTCCTCTTGCCTCAGCCTCCCAAATAGCTGGGACTACAGGTGCCCACCACAACATCCAGCTATTTTTTAGAGATGGAGTCTTGCTCTAGCTCAGGCTGTTCTCAAACTCGTAAGCTCAAGCAGTCCACCTGCCTCGGTTACCCAGAGTGCTGGGATTACAGGCATGAGCCACTGTGCCCAGCTAAAATAATTAAAAAAAAAAAAAAAAAAAAAAAAAAAAGACCCCTGTGTGTTTCAGAAAAAGCAAGAAGACGTGTGTGTGGGTAGACTGGCAGAGAGAAGGGGAGGAGATGCAGTTGAGGTGGTCAGGAAGGGCCTGGGTGATGGACAGCTTTATAGACCACAGCAAGGAGTGTGGATTTTACTTCAAGGGAAGCCACTGGGTGGTTCAGAGCTGGGAAGTGACAGGTATGATAGTGTATGCTTTAAACACACCACTCTGTGGGGCTTGGGAGGAACTGTAGAGGAAAGAAGAGTAGTCATGAGGCTGTGACTATGCCCAGCATCTCAGGAGATGGTGGCAGCCTGGACCAGAGTCTGGCAGCAAAGGTGGTGAAAAAAGATGGAGTTGGAATATGTATTATAGCCAGTGGCAAAAGGATTGATCATGAGATGTGAGTACAAAAACTGGGGTTGATCTGATTTTTGGCTCTTTAAATGCTCCCACCACAGCCTCCCAAAGTGCTAGTTGGTGCAGTTTAACTGTGAGATGCCTATACACAACCTGTGTGTGAGGTCACAGGTACATGTCTGCACCTAGAGCTCAGAGCAGGGGCCCTGATAGGACAGAGTACACCTGAGAGGCAGCCGAGAGCCAGGGGCAGGGCAGGGGGCACAGGCGGATTCCCTCCCTGAGACTGGACCCGGCTTCCCCATTTAGTAGCTGCGTGGCTCTGGGGAAGTATGTAAAATGAGAATAACAATACCTGCCTCACAGAAGAGAGATGTGTACTGTGAGGATTCAAGAAGTCATTACATGAGAAAGCTTTGTATGTATCAACACAAGCTAAATATATGAGTTACTGTCTTCAGATCACCAATGGATGAATGGAAGAGAAACTGCAGAAATTCATGGGCCCTTGTACAGCCGAGATCTGTGGCCAGAGACCATCAGGGAACAGCTAGTAAGGCTGGGGGAGAGTAAGAAGCCAGACAAAGAAAGCGTCTCAGAAAGTAAAGAAGTAACTGTATCAAATACCAGAGACTCAGTGAGAGGAAGATTGAGAAACACCTCTGAATTTGTCACCACGGAGCTCTCTGGTGACAAAGTGGCTTCAGTGGTGAGGTAGGAACACAAGTCCAACTAGATGAGTTCAAGCACAAGTGAGAATAGGAAGAAAAATAAAAATAAAAACAGGAACGGGAGGTGGACGGGTGGGAAATAACAAGTACAGGAAACTAGAAATTGGTGGAACGAAGACATGTTTGTGTGTTGGCAGGAATAACAGGAGAGAAACTGAGGTTGTAAAAGAACAGAGAGGACCATGGACCCCAAGTTCTTGAGAAGGGATGGAATGCAGAGGACGGAGGCCTGGGTGAAGAAAGCTCACCCACCAACACGAGGGAAAGGCTCGGACGCCCCACGCGGCACACAGGGCCAGAAGAGGAAGTTTTCTTCTGACTGCTTCTTTTCTCCACAGCGAAACAAAAACATCATCCATTAGCTAGGAGCAGGAGGGCTGCTTTTCACTTACAGAGGCACATGCGATGGCCTTCAGAGCACCCGCATGTTCCCCTCATGGCACCTGTCACAAAGGCACTAAGGAACAACTGGTTATCTGTCTAACATCTGTCTCCCCCACAACTCTGTGAACTTCACGAGGACAGGGAGCACACATTTGACACTTAACACTGAATCCCCGGTGGTATCTGGCACGTCTCTGTCTTCTAGATGAAATATACACTCCCATACTGACGTTCTAACCCCACAGTTCTCACAGTGACCATCTTCTTGAACAGGGGTTGGCAAACTCTGGCCTGCAGGCTAGCCCCAGCCCACCACCTGCTTTTGTAAATAGAGTTTTACTACCACCCCCCACTCTGCTTTGGCACGTTGTCTACTGTGCTTTGAAGTCATGTGGTAGCTTCTCATCACATTTAAACACAATTCTAGCTCCTCCCTGTGCCATGAGCTGGTCTCTGCTCCTCCCAACCCACCTCATCACTTACCCCACATACACGACTGTTTTTTTTTTTTTTTTTTTTTTGCAGTTTTTGGCCAGGGCCAGGTTTGAACCAGCCACCCTCAGTATATGGGGCCAGCGCCCTATTCACTGAGCCACAGGTGCTGCCCAACTGTGCTGTTTTTCAATATAAAAAATAAAGTCAGGTTCAAATTTGCAATAAGACCCATGGTTTGCTCCACAAAAATATCCTGCTTTCTCCTGTTTCCTCTCTAGTATACTACCAGTATGCGGGCTGGAAAAAAGCAGAAGTTAAAGGAGAAAAGAAAAGCTACAGAGCTACTCAAAGCTTTGCACAAATTTAGTTTCCATCCATCAAAAGGGAAGTGTACCATTTCATTTAACAGAACTTCAAATTAAGGCAATACAATGCAAAAGTTGAAAACACAGTTTAAAGAAAACTTAAAGAAATCAGAAAGTGATATGGTCATTCATCTTAGAGGAGAAAAGATTTTAGTTAAAGGAAATGTAGCATAAAGCAGCGCTTAAAGAACCCATTTAAAAATAGAATTCTGATAAATAGGCTTGGCCGCTCGGCGCCTGTAGCTCAGAGGCTAGGGTCCCAGCCACATACACTGGAGCTGGAAGGTTCGAATCCAGCCTGGGTCTGCCAAACAACGACAACCACAACCAAAAAAAAAAAAAAAAAAAAAAAAAAAACAGCCAGGCATGTGGCAGACACCTGTAGTCCCAGCTACTCGGGAGGCTGAGGCTAGAGAATCACTAGAGCCCAAGAGTTTGAGGTTGCTGTGGAGCTATGATACCACAGCACTCTACTCAGTTCATAATAGTGAGACTCTGTCTCAAAAAACAAACAAAAAAGAACAAAAAAACAGGCTCGGTGCCTGTAGCTTAGCAGCTAGGGAACCAGCTACATACACCAGGGCTGGTGCATTCGAATCCAGTCCCAGCCTGCCAAACAACAACTCATAGCCAGGCATTAGGGTAGGTGCCTGTAGTCCTAACTACTTGGGGAGGCTGAGGCAAGAGAATTACTTAAGCCCAAGAGTTTGAGGTAGCTGTAAGCTGTGATGCCATGGTATCATATAGTGAGACTCTGTTTCAAAAGAAAAAGAGAAAAAGAATTCTGATAAACAGAAAAGGGCAATAAAAGCAAAAACTTTAATCAAGTTCATGTAGAAATATAAAAAAAATATTTGCGTTTGGCGTTGTGGCTGACCCCTGTATAATTCTAGCATTTTGGGAGGGTGAGGTGAGAGGATCACTTGAGCTCAGGAGTTTAAGACCAGTCTGAGCAAGAGTAAGAAGAAAGACCCTATCTCTAATAAAAACAGAAAAAATTAACCAGGCGTTGGGGGGGGTACCTGTAGTCCCAGCTACTTGGGATGCTGGTGTAGGAGGACTGCTTGAGTCCAGGAGTTTGAGGTTGCCGTGAACCCGGCTGAGGTTTCAGCATTCTAGCCTGGGCTACAATTTAAGATTGTGTTTAAGGGGGAAAAAAAGGAAGAAAGAAAAGAAAGATTTGGTTTGCAGCAACCATCTTCAGATGAAAAAGCAAAATGAAAGTCAAGACCAGGTTACATTAATAGTACCTTGTTTTACTTTTTCCTCCTCCTCCCACAGAGAGAAATCACACTCTTAAAAGATGATTTCAACTTTTATTGAATAAGGACTTAATTTTTTAACATTACAAACTAACTCTCCCTTTCTAAAAAGGCAGATCTTACACTCAGAAACAATCTTCAAGCATTTTTTTGTTTAAGAAATGGGAGGGAGGGAATCCACAGTTCGTTAACAAAAAGATTCAAAATTTCTTTTTACAGTAATGATGAGAGAAAACCCAATACATTTCACAACCAAAAGTGGTTCAAACGAAGTATATCTATTACAGATTTTAAAATCTGGAAAAGATGACATAAACAGGACAATGACAAATGTTGCTTGTAACAATTTTGGCTCTGACAATATAGAACAAATGTTTGCTTTGCACTGCACCAAAGGAGGTTTGTTCTACCTGGATACAAGCAGCTTCCCCTCCTCCTAGTCTTTTGTAAAAATCATTAAGGCAAGTCTACAAAGGACCAGGAAGGCACTGGGGCACAGCAGCTGACCTAGGAAGGCTATGTAACTTCGTGTAGTGTGACAGCCTTTATTGTAGACATCAGTGTGACAGACTCAGTGTTTTGCTTTGTTTTTTTTGCAGCATCAACCTGCATCTAAAGCATAAAAGGTCACTTCAAGTCACTTCAATGTAATAAACAATTCCCATTCACTATGTTACCAGGAAAGGAGAAACAAATTGCTATGCTAAAACGATTTGGAAGCAAGAATAAAGGATAAGCCCTTTGGTTTAGACGTACTAGAAAACCAGAGTATCTTTAAATCTCTAAGGAATACTACATATATTGGTCTGTTAAACTATCCCAATTAATTAGGACCCCTTTAGATTCCCATTAATGTCAGATCATTATATAATTTCAAAAGCATAAGTACTTTTTTTATTTCACTATAATAATAGCTGAGAACACTTCAATAATATAATAATGGTTTAATTTTGAACACTTCTTTTTGGTCTTACAGTATTTTTTTTTTTTTTTTTTTTTTTAAGACAGAGTCTCACTATGTCACCCTCAGTAGAGTGCTGTGAAGTCAGCTCACAGCAACCTCAAACTCTTGGGCTTAAGCGATTCTCTTGCCTCAGCCTCCCAAGTAACTGAGACTTCAGGTGCCCACCACAACACCTGACTATTTTTTGTTGCAGTTGTCATTGCTGTTTAGCAGGCCCAGGCCGGGTTTGAACCCACCAGTCTTGGTGTATGTGGCTGGTGCCGTAACCACTGTGCTATAGGCCCGAGCCAGTCTTACAGTATTTTTAAGCTTAGGGAGAGATACCAGCTATTAAAAAAACTTAAAAGTAATATGGGTCATACCAAGAGCTCACAAAAAACATGGTACTGTTTCCTTATTTTGTAGGAGAGTCAACAAAGCAATTTTATGTGTATTTATATAAAGGTATCTTTCAAGATAAGCCCGTGCTCTGAAATGCATAAAGGGACAAACATAGCAGTCAATCAAACCTTGGTTTAATTTCTTCCTGGTCATCTAGGAAATTAAGGGCTCCTTTAGATACCCAAACATTTCAGCAACATGAAGACGCCTGTATCAGCAGGTAAAGCACAAACATAAGCCTAGTTCTTTGGGATATCACTGTGGATATGGTCCTTACCACGGTCCACGTTTGTAAATGAGATTATAGAACTCTTCATTCTAAGGTGTCACCTGATCACCAGGAGAGCAACTCAATCCTATTCAGTAATGAAGGGAGGCACCTGTCCGTAAAAAGATTAAAAGGCCACCATAGAAGTGAGAACAGATGAGTCTAGCCTGTGTTAGCTAAAGTTAGGGAAAGGAGAGCCCAGTTTTGTTACAGAGTTGAAAACTGAATAATTATTTTTAATCTTAGAAAATAAATTTCATTTGGCAAGAAAGGAAGAGTTAACACATTTATGTTTGAAGAAGAAAAAAAGGAGGACAAGAGGAGTGCACACGAGACGCACTGAAGTGACTGAAGCAGCCTATGGAGGCGTTCAAGGCACACGGCACAGGAGGCCGTCCTCTCCATCCAACCACTACGGACGTCATCCACCCAGGCGTAATTTGCCATAAAACCTCAGCTGAAGAGAAGAACTGTTCTGGCTATGAATGCAAAAACATCTCTCAATGCTTCTCTTTTTTAAGGAGGAAAGCAAAGTTAATTGGGAGCCACTTTCTAAAGTACTTTTAGAAGCAAAGAAAAAAAATACTATGATTAAAAATAACATGTTTTAATAAAGCATAGTGCCCCACACACAAAGGAAAACAAAAATCACATAATCACAATCTTTAAGACTCCCTTGAACGCTAACTGCTATCTTGGCTGCAGTTTTCCACACCATTTGGAAGACAGGTGTTCAACTGACGATTTTCTGTGACTTAGGAATCTTCCACAACATGAAGTCAGGCAATCTCAGTAATCTCTTGTCTCTTCACACTGCCTCTCAGAAAAGTTTCTGACAAGTTCAAGAGATGAGGAAGGATGTAGAAAACCATTCTTTCCTTCTCATTAAAATCCATCTTTTTAAGTGTGTTCTCCAACAAGGCAAAGAAAGACCCCAACACAGTGAAATGAGGTATTGATATGGTGAGTGTTCATCAGGACTTCACTTTCCTTGCTCGAGTATCTGAGCATTACTGCTGCTAGCCAAATACAATTTATTATACATCATCTCCTTGATTCCCATCCTCAAGTTAACTTTTATTTCATTATTTCATTAACTTTAGAAAAAAGCAGCACAGAGCCGTATGCTGTAGCTTCCTCCCCATGTCCCACCTCTTCCCTCTCCCACCAAGTAATCTCCTTATACACACTGCTCGAAGCACTTATGTAAGTTTTGTTGGTATTTCTGTTGGCATGATTTTGGTGAACAGTTCATTCTGTGTTCATATATGTGTCAAATGGTAAATTAAATTCAAAAAGCAAACCACAAACAGAAACCCAGACACAGTGCCAATATAGATTTCAGTCTTATGACAAATTTCATACATATTCTGATATGTTCAAAAGAAAAAAACTACTAAATCAGTTCTATGCAAAATACAGAATAAAATAAGATGTGGAAGTTCTGTAGAAAATGCCAAGCTGTGTACTGTAAAATATGTCAAGACATTTACTTTTGGCTTGTGAAAATTCCAATTATATCTAAAGAAGAGAAGAGACATGGATGAGAAATCCAAAGCCATGTCCACACAGTTTTATGTTATTATTTTTGAACCAATTTTGAACATTTATGGAGAATAGACATTTAACTCTACATACCAAATTCCCCTTTTCCATGTCTGCATAAACTAAGAGGCAGGTCTTTCTGGATGTCAGATTAATTATAGGCACTATAAAAACATAACAAACTTGCACCAAGACAAGTCTGTGTAAGTAAGTATATTAATTACACAGGCACCAAGAAAGGAGGAAAGTCTCAGAAAGTAAGAGGTCTCAATGTTTTCTCTAAAATTCCAGAAACTGCCCATTTATGGTACACAAGCAAAAGGGAGGTGTTGCAATGTTTACCAGTGTTTTGTCTTAATAATATAAAATCAGTCACGTAAATAGTAGGTACTCAAGGCCAAGGGTAGAACCAACACAAATCATGAGCTAACATTGCCTGTTCCCTCCCCCATGATTTCAAGTTTGTCCAGTCATTTATTTATACTGTGGTTTCTCGACCAGTTTTGAGATTGGGTGCTGAGAACTGTCTCCTCATTCGTGGAGGTGTCACAAACTGGCTACAGTGGCTGGGTTTGTCAGTCTGCTTCTGAGAGGCGATGGCTGCACTGGCCTCTAATTGACCTCCAGTGTTGTAATTACAGTAAGACTGATGGTGTTGATGAATGTGGCGTTTCGCCTGAAAAGTCTGCAGATCAGCAGTGGGGTGACCGCTGTGGGAATTTAATGATTCTGAGGAGGCAGATGCCTGGCAGCGTGTACTTTTGGGTTGGCCATTATTGAGAGAATTGCTTCTCCAACGTAACTGAGGTGGCAGCTGTTGGTTATTAATTTGCTGCTTGCTAACTTGGATGTGCTCTTGACTTCGTGTGCCCTGAGAGCCCCATGGTAACTGGAGATCCTTAGAAGCTGCTTTACCTCCTTTTTCTTGGCTCTCCTCTTTATTTCCTTTCCTCCCTTCTTCATCTTTTGGAATTCTAAGCTCTATGACCTCATCTTCTGTTATGATGATGTGCGTCCCAGGACTCCAAGAGTTTCTGTGTTTAGGGTTGCTCTTAAAGGGGAAGCGGGGCTTCCGGTTCTCAGGAGGAATGAACCTATGAGGTACATTCTGCCTTCGAAGCTGCTTTGTTATCTCCTGCTGTTGCAGGTTCTTAAACCGAATTTGCTCTTGTCTCATCCAACGTAGACGTCCCCGTCTGAAAGCAGGATCCCCATTCATCAGCTGGGAGACGCGCTCTTCCTTCCCGAGTTCTCCCCGGTCTCCTTTGCTTGCATCACTCTCAGCAGGGCTACCCACACCAGCTCCAACAGGCTCCTTGGCCTTGAGGCTTCCTTGGCTTTTCTGTTCCTGAGATCCAATCAGTGGCAAGACCTTCTCCATTTTGAGCATTTTATTTCTTAAAACTTTTATCTCCTCATCTTTCATATTATTTTGTTTTTTAACTTCTTGCAAAATATCTTCCAGTTTATCTATATGAACCTTCAGGTCATCGACATCGGTGACACTTTTGCCACTGGCCATCACGTCTTCTATCTTCTCATCTCCAACACCAACAGTGTCCCAGACATCCCTGGCCACTGCCCTCCAGGAGTCCCGCTCATTGGGGTCTTTCTTGCCATACATGGCACAAAGCTCTTTCATCTTGACAATGGCCAGAGCTTCAATTTCTTGCCGACTGTGCCTGAAGTCATTGAGAGCAACCTCGTAGCAAATCTCTTTGACAGCCTGAATTTTAAGATCTGAGATTGTGACCCATTTGGAATCTTTACTCAGGCGCCTTCTTTGGGGGATCTGATACATTTTAATTGGTTCTCGTTTCTTCCCACTGCTGGGGAGACCACATTTTTTAACAATGGTTTGCAACTTGCTAGGAGGTAGCTTTTCTCTGAGAGAAGTAATCAGTTTCCAGCTTTCTTCACAGGACCTCTTGTCAGAATCGTCCCCGCTATCAGAATCCGCGTCCTTTGGAAAAACAAAATCAAAAAATGGCCCCAAAATAACCAAAATTAAAATATAAAAAAGGAAAATCAAATCGAAGAAAAAGCAAGTAAAAAAGCCTTAATCAAATTTAAAAACAGAACTAAAAAAACTAAAAACCAAAAATGCCCCTCAATAAAGTGGAAGTCTATTAAAACTTATACCTATGTAGATTACTATAAATATAAAGATTTATTTATCCCTAACCCAAATTAATTTCCACTTTCTGGCTTAAGTGATATTTGCCACCAAATTTCTTAAGAGGACTGACAAAGGAGTGAGTCTCTCACTCTAAGGTCACATGAAATTAGCCAAACGGTATGTTATAATATCTCCACTACTTCAAGAAAATGAAGCAAAGCCTCGATCTCACACATGCTAACAACCCATGCAGCCACTTCCCAACATTTGCCTTGGTTATTGCTGTTGCTTCTTCCAGAATCTCTTTTCCCCATGAGTGAGCACAGATGCCATACAAAGATGTGACGAGCAGGCGGATTAACAAAGGTTAGTAAGGCTGTAGGACGCCAAGTTTTGTTTAGCTTTACTAAAAAGAGCAGCCCTAGAAAAAAGTTAAAAGATAAGAATGTAGAAAAAGAGGCAAACAAGGATGATGTTAGAAGTGCTAAGAATCTCTTATCAGCAGAACATGTGAGGCGCTTATCAATCACTTTTTTTCTATAAGATGAGATGGTTTTGCAATTAGTCTTTCCATGAGTAAATACTGGATTTGCTATTTTCTTTCGTCATGTTAAACAAATCCATTTCAGCTGTGCAATTCAAGTTTGCTATTCAGGTAAGAAGGAAGCATTAAATAAAGGATCCTTATACTGGGTGTGGTTTATTTTTGCCTTTCACACACTTAAGCTAATAAATTCCTCACCTCCAAAATTTTGTGAAATAAATTACCAGAACAAAAATTAAGCTAGGCAAATAATTAAAAATTCCCCAAGTAATATTTTAACAAATTCAAAGATGCCTTCTACCTAGAAGCTTATAACTGTTCTAGCCATTTGAAGACTATCACTTGTCAAATATTAGTCACTCTTCCAATAAACACAAAGACTACATTCTGCTTATGAAAAGTGGGTATACTTTAAAATGTGTCTCAACTCTGTCTCTCCAGCTGTTTTTGCACCATTATCTTTTTAATAAAACTTTACTTAGAGCCAGGCGATGTGGTTTACACCTGTAATCTTAACACTTAGGGAGGCTTAGGCAGGAGGATCCCTTGAGCTCAGGAACTGGAGACCAGTCTGAGCAAAAGTGAGACCCCCATCTCTACTAAAAACAGCAAAACTTAGCTGGGCATTGTTGCACATGCCTATAGTCCCAGCTACTGGAGAGGCTGAGGCAGGAGAATTACCTGAGCCCAGAAGTTTGAGGTTGCTGTGAGCTAGGCTGATGCCAGGGCACCCTCACCTGGGGTAACAGAGTGAAACTCTGTCTCAAAAAAACAAAAAACAGAGGCAGCGCCTGTGGCTCAGTGGGTAGGGAGCCAGCCCCATATACCAAGGGTGACAGGTTCAAACCTGGCCCCGCCCACCTAATGCAGCAGTGGCAACTGCAACAAAAGTAGCCAGGCCTTGTGGCACGTGCCTGTAGTCCCAGGTACTCAGGAGGCTGAGGCAAGAGAATCGCCCTAACCCAAGAGCTGTGAGCTGTGACGCCACAGTGCTCTATTGAGGGTGACAAAGTGAGACTCTGTCTCAAAAACAAAAAAAAAACAAAAAAAAGAAAAACAAAAACAAAAAAAAGGGTGGTGTCTATGGCTCAGTGAGTAGGGTGACAACAAAAATAGATCCAGCAAAAAATAGCTAGGTGTTGTGGTGGGCACCTGTAGTCCCAGCTACTCGGGAGGCTGAGGCAAGAGAATCGCCTAAGCCCAAGAGCTGGAGGTTGCTATGAACTGTGATGCCACACCATTCTACCAAGGGCGATAAAGTGAGACTCATCTCTTTTTAAAAAAAAAAAAAAAAAACCTTTTCACAAAAATGGAGTTTCAAGGGCTATTTGGATAACATCCAATTATTCTTAATTAACATAAGCAAATCTTGATACTATGAATATTTATGAAAGCAATGTTGGATTTAGAATTCTGTATAAAGAACAGGATTAGAAAGAATATTCAGGAAATAAAAGTTACTGGGAAAAGAAAATATTCACCAGATAAGTAGTTCAAGACAGTCTAGTAAATGAAAATATTGTCACTTAATATTCTCTTTTGTCTGTGATTGTCAAAAACACTTCTAGGAGTTTTTTTTTTTTTTTTTTTTTTTAAAGGAATTGAAACTGATAGATAATATCTTGCTTTCTAGACCCTTGAGATTTGTATGTATAGTCGCCTTCAAAGGAACAAAACAATAACCCTCAACAATAATGATAATATTCTGACTTAGAGAGCTGCCCAGTAAATAAAAAAAAAAAAAAAAAAATGATGATCATTTGGCCACTGATTTTAAAGATGTTGCTTCTGATTTACATAATTTCTATTCACCTATAAATGGATACCTAGCCCATTTATAACACCTATTTGAAAACTTAGCAACAAAAAGCAGATAAAACTAAATTTGTAGACTCTAGACTATTTTCTTTTCATTTTCAGTTTTAAAAATCAGAATGGCTAATCTTAAGTGATAAACAATTAGTGATAAACATTAGAGAAAAAAGTATGCCTGATTCCTGAAAAGATTTTTCTCTCCTAAATATATACAGGGTGGCCATAAAGTTCATGTGCAATTTAAACATTTACAACCGTAATTATTTAAACTAAGTTTTATAGAATGTAAGTAAGTTCCCTTTGATTCTTCCCATATAACTGACATTTATTACTTTTTTTCCTGGTTGTTTATTTTTTTCTCTTATACTTAAAGATGAAATTACAGCATTATAATCATTGGTTTAATCATACTTCAGAGATTTATACCTTTAAACTCTAAAATGAAACAGTGTACATAAATCTAAAAAGAACTCAAATCAAGTGGCCATAATTTTCCTTCTTTTTAAAATACTACCATATTGACTTTGTAAAATGTGTTCTCTTTACAATCTATCACATGCTAACCGTGATATGCATAACTTGGTATGCCAAGTTTATGTGCCAACATGTAAATCCTATCTCACGTCAAAAAAAAAAAAAAAAAAAAAAAGATTTTCAGATATTTAGATCCATTTATTACAGGGAAGGAAAAACTACTGAGGTCTGGCCAATTCACATGTCACTAAATGATCCTTTTGTTTTCATTAAATTCCCAGAGGCAAAGTAAGCCTCCTGAAGAGACTGCAGAGTTTATGTAAAAGAGAGAAGATGCCTAAAACCGTATAAAAAAGCAAGCACAGAAAGGACCAGGTATATAATATCAGAGTACTCAATGGAAGTGAATCCCCAACAACATTAAAATGTGCTGCATTTGAGGAGCTATCATAATAGAAAACTTGTTTTCTATTAAGAAAACTTAAAGAGACAGCATCTTGCTCTGTTGCCCAGACTAAAGAATACAGTAGCACTATTAGAGCTTACTGAAAAATCCATTTTTAATGGTGTCATTAGGTAAAAATAACTACATAAAATAAATATTAAATATTTACTGAAAAACAACTGCTTTGCATCTTCTCAACGATTGTTCACAGGGTGCATTAGAAATTTACCTGTGGGTTGACCAATGCAGGGTAATAAGAAGTTATTTTCCATTCAGTATCGCTCCTGACATAATTCTTCAGTCTAATGGATTAGAAACCAGTTTCTCTTGCAGTCAAGAAATTTAAGTGTAATCGGAAGCTGACGTTTGAGGTGGAAAGCAACTTCCTTCCTAATTTAAGGACTTGCTCTTGAAATCCTGTTTGCTTTCAGATACACAGAGCAAACGACCACCAGAATCTGATTGTCTACAGGTTATACGTCCATAGAAACTAAGTATGTTTTACGGACACAGACTCATCACCAACTCCTTGTTTTAGAGAACACCAGATATCCTTTCTCTGTTATACCTAGGTACTTGAGTATGGTCCCAAGACTAGCAGCACTGGCACCCCCGGGAGCCTATTAGAAATGCTGACTCTCCCGCCCCCATCCAGACCTGCACATTCAGTGTCCACGTGTTACCAAGACTGACGTGGCTGAGAAGCAATGCTGTAACTAACGGACCAACACCGAGGCCAGTCAGAAAAGCCAAGGTTAAGCCTTGGACCCATGACATCAAGTGTTTAATAGCAGGTAAGACCCTATTTTTTAAGTCTTGGTTTCCTCAGCTATAAACTTATATATACACCTTTAGGAGAGTTGTTTCAGGGATCAAATGATAGATGTTAAAGCTCCTTATAAATTATAAAAGCACTATACAAATAGAAGGCACTGTTAATAACAAATAGAGCTTAATTACACCTGTCCTTGTTTGATCTCAGACCATCAGAAGCATGCTATTAGATCACACTACATTATTAAGATAAAAGGCTCCTTCATGTGTCACAAACTTCTCAAGCCCCTAATCTCTGTGCCTAGATCTTTCTGTTTTCATTAAAAACTAAGTGCCAACCAGGCCTCCTAAAGAGACTATCTGTAACACTGCTATTATCCTGCCCCAAACATTTGACTTATTTTTACCATCTATTCTTTTGGGGACGTCACTGTAATTTCCAAGATTACAAACTAACTGGTTTAACCCATAGCCAAGCCTGAGAACTGAGCTAACCTGGAAAAGGCTGCTTTTTGTGCTCAAGTCCTTGGCTTTTCTGGTCCATTTAAAAATAGTCCTTTCTCCAAAACACAGAGTATGATCAAAAGACTGCAGTTCATTCACATGCTGTATTTTATCCTAAGGGAAGAAGCCAGTGCCCCAGCTTTCTCTTTAATGCCTCCTAATATTGTCTGGCCCTACTGCCTCCTTATCTTAAAAGATAGGAACTTCCTAAACCACTTCCATAGTACCCAAAGGTTAGTTTTTTTTTTTTTTTTGAGAGAGTCTATGTTGCCTTTGGTAGAGTGCTGTGGCATTACAGCTCACAGCAACCTCAAACTTAAATGATTCTCATTCTCTTGCCTCAGCCTCCCGAGTAGCTGGGACTACAGGCGTCCGCCACAACGCCTGGCTATTTTTTGGTTGCAGTTGTTATTGTTGTTTAGCAGGCCTGGGCTGGGTTCAAACCTGCCAGCCTTGGTATATGTGGCCAGTGCCCTACTCACTGAGCTATGGGCGCCAAGCCAGTTATGTTTTTCTTATGTTTCAATTTGAATGCTGAGAAGCCTCTTACAACAAAATTAGATGGTTTTAAAAATAAAAACCTAACTAATAGATCAACTTACTAATTCATGAGATTCAGTTTCTAACAAATATGGGAAATCAATTAACGTCATAATATGCTAAAGTCATAAGTGTCATAGCAGGACCTCACACTGACCTTCCAGCTGCTCACCCAAACCCCCTCTTGACCCAGAAGTAGCAGGCCTCCTCTCCCTCTGCGCTGCCTATGCAGCCCCTACTCCCAATGCCCCCACACATGCCACTGAGAACCTTGTTGAAAATTCAGACTCCATGCAGGGGAACAGAGAAGGATTAACACATGCAACTGTGCAGCAACACTTTTAGACACAGTTTAACTTAAAAAAATAAAATAAAAAATCCCCCAGCACAAGAACAATCCCCAAAGTCAGCCCAAGAGCAGAGAATTAGTACTATCAGGTGATCAGAAACAAAACCAAGGCAAACTCCCACCAAATTCAATATCGAGGGTAATAATCTTTAAAAGAATCATCACTGATATAAATTCCAAAACCACTTATCAAGAGGCAAAAGCTACCAGAAAAGCTCTATTTCTCAAAAAGTACTTGGTTGTGAGGAAAGTAAGGATTTGACCTTAAGACATCAAAGGGACAAAGTAATTCCTCTATGGACAGTTTTTTCAGCTAAGGCTACCAGGAAACTTAAGTTCTTTCTCCATTAAGGAAATGAAAGGCTAGCGTGTGGTATCAGTGAGAGAAGCGATTTGAGCGTGACCATCTGTGCACCAGGTAAGGTATGGGAACAAGCTGCCCTTCCTAACAGTTAGCAGATTCAGGATGGACTCCTACCAGTCTCTGCTGCTCCAAAAGAAGATCTGCTTCTTCCTTCTCTTTTTTGTATAATATCTCCATTTCCTGTAGCCTAGAAGAAGAAAAGAAAAAAAAAAAAAAAAAAAAAAAAGAGCAAACTGTAAGTTGCTGAACCACTTCACGGATTTGCCGTATGTTTACAAGAGGAGGCACGTAGGCGACAGAGTATTTGTGTCATTACCTTTTCTCCATCTCCTGTTTCATATCAATTCCTTGTTTTTCCAGAAGCTCTCTCTGAGCAAAAGTCCAGTCCACTGGCTCAGAGGGGGTTTCAGCAGAAGGAGTCTTTTCCCGCTCAGCTCGTGCTTGCTCAGGGTGGTTAAAACGGAAAACATGGTTTTTACCCATAATGATACGATTTCCTAGCACAAAACACAGAAAAAGATTAAGGAATCATTTTTAAATCTGTGGTATCTGGTGTAATAACCTTATTCTCCCTAATGCAAAAAAGACAGCTTTGGAGGTTTTATAAGAACAAAAACGCTAATGCTGACTATCACTTCAGGCTCTAAACAAAGAGTCAATAAGTTGTTCACACAAGACCTGCGCACACTGCTGAAGACCTCAAACTCTCCCAGTCTCACCTGAGCGCAGCTGAACAGTCTGGGCCACCCTCTTGCCATTTACGTAGGTTTCTGAGCGCTCACAGGGCTCTAGAGTCACGATAACTAAGAGGAACACAAACTAATGTTATTATCACAAGTCACTGGAGTCAAATAATGTAAAGCAGTTGACCGTCAGGATTCATGGTAACCAAAATAAATTCCTTCAGTCAATCACATGACTGAAGCAGTACATTTTCAGGCATCAGTTCCAACATAAGAGGCTATTTGGGATTATGACTCAGATAGAAATATTTAATTGAACTTGAGAAACCTCAGATGAACATTATAATACTAGCTTTGGTGATATCTGACAACTGGACCAATAAACTATAAACCATCGGAAATCTTTCAAGTATGAGATACAGATAATAACAAGATTGATGACGCTAATATTTTGATTAAGGAAGGAATTAATCATACTGCACAAGAATACCATTAGATTATTGTCTCATTAAAATAATTTGGGCAAAAATCAAGATTTACTTTTCCTTCCCTTTTAAATAAAAATCAATTCTACTGGGTTAAGACTTGAGGTCCTTTGAATTGCCTATGACCCAGCATATTTGTTCTTTTCTTTCTTTTCTATATAATAATTAACATTCAAGACTAAGCCTAATTGCCTAAGTCCCGGCTTGGCTGTTGGCAGCAATGAAAGGGCTCCTTTTGTCCAGGCTATTTTTATGTAAAGTAGTTATGTCCATCCCTGCATTTGTAAGCAGCCCAGGTTTCTTCAGTTTTCAATATTAGGTTGTACAAGAAACTACCACTGACAGAGACAAGGAATACCAAGTGTGAAGCATTTCTCATATACAAATGAAAAGGTTGTTGGAAAAGCTCCAAGGAGGACCTCTTACCCTCACCGCTGTTGCTTCTCTCGCTGCGGAAGACACAATGCTCCTCCTTGATGTGAGCCCCACTCAGCACTATGTCCTGGCGCCGTTCAGCATCTGCTTGGCCAACCCTGAACACAGGAGAAAGCATTTCCCAGGGAAATTCAGATACAAAAACCACCATAAACAATGAACCTCTTTCTCCCAATGAACCTCTTTTTCTCAAAGAAAAAGGTATTGCCTTTTTGTATCAGAAGCTTTCAATTGCAAATTCTGTTCTCATATATGAACAGCCTCCCTACATCAGAATAAGAAGCCAAGGAAGAACGATTCGCCAACATGTAACTCATACAACATTGTAAAAGGCACCAGTAAAATAAATTCCCTAACGAATTCATTTAAGTTGTTAAAAGGAAAAAATTTATTGAAAGTATTATAGAGAAAAAGTGCATTACCTAGCTCAGCTGACTGAAAAAAAAAAAAAAAAAAAAAAAAATTAAGTAACCAAAACAAGAAATGTACCTTGTGATTCCATCTTTGATGTAATAAAGCAGGCACTCAGACATCAGTGGGTCTTCATTGAGGTTAACAAGATGTGGGGTCTAAAAAAGGTTACAGAATAGGGATTCAGAGTTAGGCACTGTGAGAGGGCTGTGGCAACAACAGGGGCTTACAGAAGATCAGGCTTTTCCAACTCCCTACACTGCCTCAAGAGGGATATCTTTCATTCCCAGTTACAAATCACAGTAAAGAGAAAATATTCTCTTTAGGCCACCCTAGGCTTCACCAATACGGTCCATTTAAAAATAAAATATGATGGCTCGGCGCCTGCAGCTTAGTGGCTAGGGCACCAGCCACATACGCTCTACTGAGGGTGATAAAGTAAGACTCTGTCTCAACCCCCCCCCCAAAAAAAGGGGGGGGGCAGCACCTGTGGCTCATTGAGTAGGGTGCTGGCCCCATATACCAAGGGTGGCAGGTTCGAGCACAGACCAGGCCTGCCAAACAACAATGACAACTACAACCAAAAAAGCTGGGCGTTGTGGTGGGCACCTGCAGTCCCAGCTGCTTGGAAGGCTGAGACAAGAGAATCGCTTAAGCCCAAGAGTTGGAGGTTGCGGTGAGCTGTGATGCCTAAAAAAAAAAAAAAAAATTAAACCTTTCTTGAGCCCAGGCATTTATAAAAATTAACTGATCCAGAGAATCAGCCTATCTTAATTTTTCCTTTGTGCTTTGATTTTATCAAGAATTGGGTCTTGTTCTTTATATTTTTTATTTATTTATTTATTTGTGAGACAGAGTCTCACTTTGTCATGCTCAGTAGAGCGCCGTAGCGTCACAGCTCACAGCAACCTCCAGTTCTTGGGCTTAGGTGATTCTCTTGCCTCAGTCTCCCTAGTAGCTGGGACTACAGGCACCCACCACAACGCCCAGCTATTTTGTTGTTGTTGTTGTTGTTGTAATTTGGTTGGGGCCGGGTTCAAACCCGCCACCCTTGGTATATGGGGCCGGCACCCTACTCACTGAGCCACAGGTACTGCCCCTTAAGACAACTTTTTTTTTTTTTTGGTAGAGACAGAGTCTTACTTTATTGTCCTCAGTAGAGGGCAGTAGCGTCACAGCTCACAGCAACCTCCAACTCCTGGGCTTAGGCGATTCTCTTGCCTCAGCCTCCTGAGTAGCTGGGACTACAGGTGCCCGCCACAATGCCTATTTTTTTTTGTTGCAATGTGGCCAGAGCTGGGTTTGAACCCACCACCCTCGGTATATAGAGCCAGTGCCCTACCCACCGAGCCACAGCACTGCCCAAGATTTAATTTTTCATTTACTTTTATTACAGTGTTCCCACACCCCCTGCCATTTTCCATCTACAACTTCCATCAGTTCTTCCAGGGTCCCAGTTATTGCCTTGAGTTTATTAGTCTTTATCTAATTAAAAGAAATTAAAATTACTGATACTCAATGATAATAAACATCTTCTAAAAATCTTCTTCATTTAACTCTAATATTTCTAAAATCTTTGTTAAAAACCAACCTTCTTTGGTGAAAATACCCCACTGGAATCCAAAAATAAGTCACACGGTCTGGGGGCCAAAATCTACTCAAGATAGTGCCAGCAAATATGGAAAAATGAAACAAAAGTCAGATATGGGTTAAGAAAAAGTACTACAGAGGAAGACTGAAAAGAAATTAGAAAAACCTCTATATCTTCTCAACTAGCATCCACCCCTGCAATTTATGAACTTGACTAGTTTGAGAAAATCAAAACCCTCTGTGGGCAATACTTTTTAAGGTCCATCTGAATGGTGACCTAAGAAAAAGTAAACCTCAGGAACAGGTTCTCAAACGGGATGTGGTCACTGGTATACCCCTTCCTTTCCTAAGGAAGCCTAGAAAGTTAAAGCAAGATGGGAAAAATTAAAGTAAGAAAAAGCTTTGGAAGTAGAAATCTCAGTTTGGAATTACATGCTTTTTATGTTTAAGTCATTTATGATTCATGTGAAATATCATATTTTCACAAGTTCTTATAAAAAATTCTCCATGGCAGCACCTGTGGCTCAAAGGAGTAGGGCACTAGCCCCAGACAAAAACGGAAAAAAAAAAAAAAAAAATTTCTCCACAATTTTTAACACTAAAAGATATTATGAAATACCTTTAGATATATGCACAGGCACAATTTAAATTTTATCAAAACTATAATTGCTAAAATCTCTATAATCATAGGTAACGTGGTAAAATACATGTCTTACTGAAGGAAAAATGATTAAGCTAAAAAATCACTGCCCTTTCATAATATAAACACAAAAAATACTTAGTGTACAAGTGTTACAATATGTATCCATGAAGTCTTTAAATCAATCTTTCCTGTTGAAATCATCACAATGAAATTTATAAAAATGTTATATAGCCAACTAACCAAAAGATTCCTACTAACAACCACAAGAATATTTCAAACTACATAAAATAAAAGTTAACAATTCAAAACTCATCATCCCTTATTCCTAACCTAGAGAGACCATCAGAACTTAGTACATGAAGAGGTTTAAGTCTCCAATGGCCAATTTGAGGCCATTTGAAACGAAGGACCATCTAACAGTGGTATAAAATACATGTTTTATATATCAATATACATTCTATTATGTCATGTAAATAAACACACAAAATAATCATTTGCTAATAGTTTCCTAATATCCAACAATATCCAACTTGCAACCTAAAAAACAAAACAAAACAAAAAAACAACTTACTATTCTAATTAGCTAAAAGGCATCTAACTCTAACTACTTTACAACTACGATTATGTAAGTAGGAGGGTCACTACTGGAGTCATTTTTTAAATAATAAACTGAGATAGGAGCAGAGAAGTCTAGAAGGATAAGGAAAGGAACTGCTGTGCTCAGTACACTGGGTGTCTACAGTGGAAGCAGCACATTCTACACAAACCTCAACAGCTGAAATTGGTTCCAAAAAGTTGTAAAGCAAGGTAAATGACTTCTGTAAAAAAACCTACATAGAAAGAGTAGCCAAAACTGAAGCAAGGAACAATGGGTTAGGTTGGGCATTTACCACAATGGAAATGACTAAACAAACTGAATAATGGCCCAAAGTTACAAATTTACTGCTTAACTTTTTTGTTTTATAAACAGTAAACATGACGAGCATTTTAGAAACATGCTGCCTTAACACTGTAAGACCAAACTCTGTAAGATAAAAACAGAAATATCTGAAATAAGTCAAGTACCAAGATTTGTTTAAAAGAAAAACTGGAGGCGGCTGGGCTCGGTGGCTCACACCTGTAATCCCAGCACTCTGGGAAGCGGAGGCAGGAGGCCCACCTAAGCTCATGGGTTCAAGACCAGCCTGAGCATGAATGAGACCCTGCCTCTAAAAATATAAAAATAGCCAGGTGTTGTGGTCGGCACCCAGAGTCCCAGCTACTTGGGAGGCTGAGGCAAGAGCATCACTCAAGCCCAAGAGTTTGAGGTTGCTGTGCGCTGTGACGCTACAGCACTCTGCTGAGGGCGACAAAGTTAAGACTAGGTCTCAAAAGAAAGAAAAAAAAAAAAAAAAAAAAGAGTTCAAAGGGCTCCCCTGAAAGACATGAAGCGCCCCAGTGACTAAGACAAAAACGGTCTCTCTTTGGTTGGGTTTCACAGCATGCTTCCTTACCTTTTTAGGTGAGAAAACCCCTAGGGTTCCTCCATCTTCTCGAATGGCAACTCCCATCTCAGCCAACAAGGCCTCTCTAGAAAAAAACAAATACCTCAGAATATCAATACCAAAATGTCGATTAAATCAGTCCAACATGAACTGGAAAATAAAGCATGCAAAGCAAAACAGTAGGCCAAATCTAAAGCCAGTGATACAAATGTGAAATAATGTCATCTCATCGTAATTACAAAATTATTTTTAAGAGAAACAGAGCATTCAAAATAATTATGCTATATTGGATAAAACTGTCAGATGAACTTGTTTCATCTGACTCTAAAGACAGACAATTCATAAATATGTCTATTAATATAAAAAAGAAGATATTCCTTAAAACCATGTATCCAACTCAAAGAACTACTTCTTAGGCCAAATGTGATGACTCATGCCTATAATCCTAGAACTCTGGGAGGCCAGGATGGGAGGATCACTTCAGGCTAGGAGTTCAAGACCAGGGTAGGCAATACAGTGAAACTCTGTCTCTACAAAAAAATAGAAAAAATTAGCTGACTGTGGTGGTGCGAGTCTGTAGTCCCACCTACTTGGGAAGCTGGGGCAAGAAGATGACTTGAGCCTAGGAATTTAAGGTTACAGAGAGCTATAATGAATGATGGCTAGATCTGGGAAATAGAGCAAGATCTTGACTAATTTAAAACAAACAAACAAACAAAAAAACATTTCTTCGGAATAAAGCAATCATAAAGTAATTTTGCTTTGTGGAATATGGTCTATAAATATGAATTTGTCAAATGTCTCACGCACATTTTCATTTTGGCTCAATAATTCTAGCTTAAAATTTCTAAAGAAATTCTATTTTTGCGCCTGCAGCTCAGTGGATAGAGTGCTGGCCCCATATACTGGGGGTGGCAGGTTTGAACCCGGCTCCAGCCAAACTGCAACGAAAAAATAGCCCGGCATTATGGCGGGTGTCTGTAGTCCCAGCTACTCAGGAGGCGGAGGCAAGAGAATCACATAAGCCCAGGAGTTGGAGGTTGCTGTGAGCTGTGATGCCACAGAACTCTACCCAGGGCGATAAAATGAGACTCTGGCACCGAGCCAGAACTGGTATTTTTTAAATGTATCTTTATTTCAATAGCAAAAGTATCATTTGGGGGCTCAGCATCCATAGCACAATGGTTACAGCATCTGCCATGTACACCAAGGCTGGCAGGTTCAAACCCAGCCCGCACCTGCCAAACAATGACAACTATAACAAAAAAAATCCGGGTGTTATGGCAGGCGCCTGTAGTCCCAGCTACTAGGGAGGCTGAGGCAAGAGAATCTCTTAAGCCCAAGAGTTTGAGGTTGCTGTGAGCTGTAACGCCACAGCACTCCACTGAGGGTGACATAGTGAGACTCTGTCTCAAGGAAAAAGGAAAAAAAAAAAAGTATTATTTTGGGTTATGTGCATCTTTAGAGTAGATAAGGATTTTTAAAGTTTATGATCCAAACTACTACACACCTTACCAAACAGGTTCTACAGAAGGTAACTGAAAAATAATAATCAAAATAGCTATTTGTATTTGGGCCTTTATTAAAGGCAGTCTACTTTTTGCAAATGAAAAACACTGTCCCTCAATATGTTCCTTTTTTTCCTTTTTTCTTTGAGATGTGGTATTGCCATATTGCCCAGACTGGCAGGCAGTGGCCTTGTCTTAGTTCATGGCAACCTCCAACTCCTGGGCTCTGTGCCTTATCCTCCTGAGTAACTGGGACTATGCGTGCATGCCATCATACTGCGGTAATTTTTCCCTGGGTAATTTTTTCCACTTTTTATAAAGATGGGGTTTCACCCTTGCTCAGGCTGTCTTGAACTCCCAGCCTCAAGCAAATCCTCTTGCCTCAGCCTCCCGTATGGCCAGGATTACAGGCATGAGCCACCATGCCCAGCCTAATATATTCCATTTCTTATGGCTCTCTAGCAGCATGTACAATGGCAAGTGTTAATCACATAACCTCCTGAGGGAACATTTAAATATGTGCATTTTGACCCCAGCCAGTTTAATTTTTGCTTCATGTTTTAGATTTGTTTTTAACTTTGATTACATCTTTTCTTACTATTAATATAAAAGTCCAAAATTAATAATATAAAAATCCAAATTTCTTAGAAAACTTAGAAACATTCCAATATTTTAACCTCCTGACCTCTCCATTCTGATAGCCTCTGTTTTACGAAGCTTCTCTTCCCAGGTTTCATTCAACTCAGCAATGATCTTCTCTGATTCCTAAGAAAGGAAGAACACGGTTAAAATAGCAAAACGTCTTATACTCTAACATAACATGTCTAGGAAAGAAAGCAGATTATGCCTTTCAAGATCAAAGGCAAAATCTAATATGATGAAATTTTCTTTTTTAATATGTCATGTAAGGATCATAAAGACTAGGTCCAAAATTTTTTTATTTTTGTTATTTTTGGGGTTTTTTTGCAGTTTTTGGCCGGGGCTGGGTTTGAACCTGCCACCTCTGGCATATGGGGCCAGTGCCCTACTTCTTTGAGCCACAGGCGCCGCCCAAGACTAGGTCTAAAATTAAATCAGCCCCAGAAATATAAAACCTCCAAGTCCTAATAAAAATACTTAAACTGTTGAGTCTGCCTGTGTGTATGTGTGTGTAAGAGGAGGAAAGGTTAATATTAACATCCCAAACTGCAAGACGCTTTTCCTGACAACCACTTCTATAAAAGAATAAAGTCCCAAAGGTATTCATTGCTGTTACTTTACCACAGTTTCACCATGACACTGTACCTTCTTAAACAACACAACGGCTAATGTAAAAAGAATATTAAATCTCATCTGAAGGCAGGACGCTACTGAATGACAATGACTCGCTGAGATTTTATATTATATAAACATAACAACTAGAACCTGTTTCCTGTTCTGAGAGCTTACTATATAAAGGGAAAGAGAGAAGTAACTGATGAACTTACCCTTCAATAATTATATTTAACTCCTTATACATCAAGCCCTGCTCTAGGCAACCAGGGGTGTGGCAGAGAACAAATCCCTGCCCTTAGGAGACTTACATTCTAGTAAAGTGAACAAAACAATCAATTTTAATGGCAGACAGTGGTAGGTACTTTGGAGAAAAAATGAAGCAAGGAAGAGAAAGAATGTAAAGGGAGCAATCTGAAGTGAGGCTGTCCAGACAGACCTCCTGACCAGGTGGCATGTGAGCAGAGACAGAGGAAGAGCAGGGGCTGCCTGCGGCTATGTCGGGGGACAGGCAGGAAACTGCCTGGAGTTTTCCAATAACAATCATGTTGCTAGAGTAGCATGACTAAGGATTGAGAACAGTAGGGGATGAAAGAATATTGTGGTAGCTACGAGCTAGAACTAGAGTATTCACAGGTCTCTGTGAATTTAAGTTGTCATATATAAAAGGTTAAACACTACACAGAACATTCCTTGAAGCCATCAGACAGCCAAGGTTTTACTGTACTCAATAAAGTATGCTTCATCAGAGTTCCAAATGTAAGGCGCTTAGGCTGCTTACCGTCACACTTGCCCTCACCCGCTTCTCTGGTGGGTATTTACAGGCTAACACTAAGCAATGGCACTCACAAGGCGACTTTGATACCAGACTAATAAACACCTCAGCCATCACGCCGTGGCTACAGCTAGCTGTTCAAAACCTTACCGGACAGGAAGCCAAATCAAGGATACATACACTTCAACTCATTTCAATTTGTGGCTTAAAACTGAAGCAATATATCACTCACTTTTGACAGAGAATCTTGTGGAGAAGTCAAGATTTTTATGATGGGGTAACAATGAGTGTTCTACATATGGAAATCGGCTACTCAATGAATTTAAGCAGCAGCCACACTGTGTGAAAATAACATTCAACCATGTGATCTTTTCTTAAGTCAAAAATAAAGGGAAGCAAAGGGAAATAAAATGTTAGGAAAACAAATTTACCTCCTCTACTACTATTTTCCATTATAATATTTTTCTCCTGCAGTGTCATGCCTCAAGAACCCAGCTCCTAGAGAGTTTCAAGCTTTTCTATTATACAACCACTGCCCTGCACACTGTGGGTGACAAATGTCACCCGTCTGCAGCATTAAAATGCATGTCTGCCCAAATGGAATTCTCACCATTCACAAAATAAGAGCAAAACTAAGGCATTCACACCTCAGCAAACCACCACGCTACATTTAACAACTCGAGACGACACAAAATCATAAAAAATGTATTTTCTTTCCACAGGAAAGCCAGTGAAAATAAAAAAGATTTCATTTAAGTTGGTGAAACGAAGAATTAAAGCAGAGGAATTTATTTTCTGATTCAAGTAATAAGTTTTGTTTTAGTAGAAAACAGGTAAATTGGGGGAGAGTTCCCTGAATAATGACAATGTTATTCCTTAGACATATATCTGGAAGACATTCTGCCTAATTGTCTTAACTCTTAATATCTGACATTATTTTCAACTGGTCCCACTTGGCAGTTAGGGAGAAATTTTTTCATTCCACTGTGGTAAATGTCAGAGGAAAAGATAATCTCATTTGTGCACTGAGGCTTTAATAAATAGTAAATTGAAAATCCAAAGAAAAACAACATTTTGTTGTTCTCATTCCCACGAGCTCTCTATCTCCTGCCCTGGCTCTAAATTGAGGCCTGCACAGCAACGCAGTCACCGATATCTATCATGAGAAATGTGTGTGGAGCCTTAACCATACAGCTTCACTAAGGTCTTTAGTAAAACTTCTAAGTCAATTTTACCAAACAGCACAAATTACCCTGCAGCTTGCAATATTTAACAGATAGATGTCTGCTGGGCATGGTGGCTCACACCTATAATCCTAACACTCTGGGAGGCCAAGGCAGAATGGACTGCCCAAGTTCAGGAGTTCTAGAACAGCCTGAGCAAGAGAGAGACCCCATCTCTTTAAAAAAAAAAAAAAAAAAAAAAAAAAAAAGCTGGGCATTGTGGTGGGCACCTGTAGTTGCAGCTACTTGGGAGGCTGAGGCAAGAGGATCGCTTGAGCCCAAATGTTTGAGGCTGCTGTGAGGTATGGCATCATGGCACTCTACCAAGGGTAACAAAATGAGACTCTGTCCAAATAAATAAATAAAATAAAGATGTCTCTCTCCCTCTTCTCTTTGCAGGTGCTGAACTTAACCCACTTTGCATTAACATGTTTAGAAAAAAGAAAGAGGATCATTATTTCTGTTTCTGAAGTACTGTATTTTTGGAGTAATATGCCAAGTAAAAGGTAGGCTAATTAAGAAAAAAAAAGCAGAAGCCCATTCTTCCTTTTATAAAATCTTTTCAGCTTCACCACAGAACCTAAATAAAAGCCTGGCATCCCCTACGATCAAGCTTACACACTTGCAGTGGTGGAAGGTTCAGCAAGCTTTTCAACCATTATGTTTATAAAGGAAATCACTGTTCTCAATCGTCCTTGAATGGCCAGGGGTTGAGGGGAATACTGAATGAATGTGAAGAGGACCACTGGCTGGCTGCACAACTGTGACTGCCCAGATCCTTAATAAAGTGTCTTTGGCCAGGCATGTTAATCTCATTTATGGACTAAGGCTTTAATCAACAAATAGTAATAATAGCTATAATTCTAGCTTCTTGGGAAATTGAGATGGAAGGATCACTTCATTTCAGCCCAGGAATCTGAGGCTGCAGTGAGCTATGATTGCACCACTGCACTCCAGCTCAGGTGACAACGTGAGACCCTGCCTCTTTTAAAAAAAAAAAAAATGCTGCCTTCCTCATGTCTTCTACCCTGGCACTTTTGAATAGAGGCCAAAAGGTATGGATCAAACTATCATGCTGAAGATGAGTAGCAGAGGAATAAAAAAATGTTTGCTTCAAAGCAGATGATGCTGTCACAGACATCCCTTGGACAGAATTCCTGCACAACTTGTCTCAGCACTACAGGTGACAACTGTCTATTCAAGGCAGTCATTGAGGGAGAAGGGAAGAAGTTATGAGTTAGAAGGCTTTGTTTCTCATAACTTTCATATGCCAAGGAAGAGTCAAGACAAGATCTGGCAGAGTCAACAACAGGCTAGGAAAACCCTCCAGCAGTATGGCTGGCTGCATGAGTGAGTACACCTGCATTCGTGCAGCACCACAGCCCCAAGATGCTGTGAGCACCAACACAGGGGGACACAGTCCTTCCTGTGTAGCAACCATAAGGTATCAAGGTATTCAGTGAACTTCCAGAAAAAAGAATTTAATGTGTATCCGAATAACCCTGGTAGAGTATGAATGTTCAAACTTTCCCTCTATTGTATATTTAACAGAAACATGGATCTCTTAAGAATTCCATCTTCAAATGAAGCCAAATGTTTTCAACTTCTTATTTCCAACCAAACCTCTAGCTAAACAATTTCACTGTGACTTATAAACTAACCCAGAATTAATGCACATATCTATTAATCAGTCACTCTGTATGACCAACCTATGACCTACCATGCAGCTCTCCCATCTCTGCCTGGCCGTGTCAGTCTCAAGCATTCTGGCGAGAAGAAATTAATTAATTTACAAGGCAGAAAATTTCTTTTTCAGTACACCTATAAGAGTTAGGAAGTTGTCCGTATGCTGAGTCAAAATCTCAGTAATTTTTAATCTTAGTTCTGCCTGTGGAGCTACATGGAACACCTTACACCCAGTCTGAACTGTAACTTACCTTCAAACGTTCAATGGCTTCTTCTCCTCCAGGTGTAGACATGATCCTCTCCTGAATACTGGTCACAGACGTCAAGCCCACTTGACTATTGAGTGAGCAGGAAGATGGGGATGAACTGAGGGACCCCATGGATGCTGTGGAAAAATGGCCAGGGCGTTGATTCTCAGAGGCTAGCAAGTACCTATGCTTATTGTTCTGAAAATCTTTCAGATCTGGGAGATAGAAAAAGTGGGAAAGAGGGAAAGGAGCAGAGGAAGAAAAAAAGACAGGAAGGAACATTGGTGTAAGAAAGGATAGCATTTAAGCACCAAGACAAAGACACACTATAATACAAAGACAGGATGTAACTGTTTTAGATGGCAGTTCTAAAACATGTCTCTTTAATACTGGTATCCTAGAGCTTATCATTTCTTCATTGAGAAACTAAAAATTACCAATGCAGGTTAACATTGTATCTGGTAGGGCATAACCAGAGCCTCAAAGGATACTACTTAAGCATTCTCCCTGAACAACTATACTACATCCCTTCTATTCTTTCTTTCTTTTTTTTTTTGGAGACAGGGTCTCACTCTGTTGCCGGGCTAGAATACAATGTCATCATTACAGGTTAACAGCAAAGTCCTGGGCTCAGCCTCACCAGTAGCTGGGACTACATGCATCCGTCAGAAAATTTTTCTATTTTCTATAGAGATAGAGGTCTCACCATGCTGCTCAGGCTGGACTTAACTCCTGGCTTCAAGTGATCCTCCCACTTTGGCCTCCCAAAGTGCAAGGATTACAGGCATGAGCAACTGTGCCCCACTACGTTCCTTCTAGTCTTTCTATAGTTCCAAGTCTCCAATGCTGTCATATTTCTACTACTCTTAAATTCTAGTAGTTTATAACAGTAAGGAAAAGGCAATGATCATTTACTCGTCAATAATAATCCATATCAGCCTGGTCAAGTGTTCTATGAAATTCAGCCACAATTTCCAAGAAAATGTTATAGTTAAAATAAAACTTTCAGCACACTCAGTAGGGTACTTTGTATGACATCTTAATATGCTAAAATGTTTTTTATAATACGCCTTAAATAAAAAGAAGAGGTAATTATAGAAATGACAGGAATTTCACTGAAGTCCTGGTTAAGAACTCAGGACAACTGATGCCTCATGATTGCCTCCATGGGGAAGGACAACTAGCAAATATATGAGATTTAGTGTCATTTCCATTCATCTATCAGAGCAAGCAAAAGATAAGACTGATTATTTGCTAATTTAAGTAAGGCATTTACTTTGCCTAACACTATAATCGTGGGTCACTGGTAAGCCTGTTTCTTAGTATGAAATGCAAGTTTGGGGGACATACTTTCATTTACTGTAACTTTTACTTTTAAACAGTACTGGTTAAAAAGCCACAAACAACAAATTCATTAATTTGTTATTGTGCTTTCCTTCATTAGCCATCCTTCTTAAGTAGATGCAAGTGGTACTCATGCATTCCAATTTTAAAATCAGCTCACTTTTAAAACTGAGAATATGTATATTGCTTAAAATTCATATCAAAACAAGGTAAGTCTTCCTTAAAGGAGCTGAGTCAATACAAATAGCTGGAGAAAGTATTATTAGTTCCCTCTGGGTCTGCTCATCTCTACTATTTAATGGAAGCCAGTTTCTGAAGCCCCTTAAAGGCCAGTGATTACTTCAAGACAGTTTGAAAACCACCATCTGCAAATACAGAACATACAGAAATAAGCAAAGAGGTATGTTTTAAAGCGGGACTGGGAACTGGTGCAAAAAATTAGCCACCAGGTAACAGCAGCGGGTGGGAAAGACCAGGATGGATGGAGCTTAAAAGGTCCAATGGACACATGCAAGCTCTAAAAGGAATTGAGCTCAGTAGATTAATATGGAAATTGAGAAGTCAGGACTGCTTTTCTTCACGGATACAGAATTAAAACTTAGTCATGCATGGTTTTTCAGGAAATGCCATAGCTGCTCAGAGAAGAGGTAGGCAACAAGCTTATAGGAGCATCTTGAGCACAAAAGCAAGAATAAGAAGGCATATTTTCCACATCAGTATTGCTCAGCTTTGGAAATCTCAGACAGAGCTGTTCCAGTCCAAGAGTCACCTCAGTATTAGCACATTACAGGGCCTTCAAAGCAGAACCTTCTAACAACAGCCAGGGCTATATTTAGTTTCTCCTATGTATTTCCTCACCATCCACTAAGCTCCTTACATGCCTTCTTATAAAAATAAACAGATCTATAAGAATTTAAAAATTAATCTTGAATCAAGGTTCTTCATTTCATCTAAGTTAATAATTCCTTGACCAATTACCTTAAAAGGGTAAGAAATTCTTTTTTCATGAATGAGATATAGGGAGAGGATAATAAAGTTCACATGATCCTTTATAAACTCTCCTCATTTCAAGCACACATTTTAGACACTTATTTAAGTTTAATTTATAATTTATGAAAAGGGGAAAATGTTTATGCTGAGGCAGAAGATATGAATAAAACCCACTTAGCATAAGCACAGGTGAGTGCTACCACATTTACAGAGCTCCTCATTCACAGAGTTTGGCCAACTTAATTATCTTTAATTATGTACACAAAGCCTCAGATTTATAATGCTAATTAAAAAGGATTTTTTTTTTTTTTTTTTTGTAGAGACAGAGTATCACTTTATCACCCTTGGTAGAGTGTCATGGATTCACAGCTCACAGCAACCTCCAGCTCCTGGGCTTAGGTGATTTCTCTTGCCTCAGCCTCCCCAGTAGCTGGGACTACAGGCGCCTGCCACAACGCCCAGCTATTTTTTGTTGCAGTTTGGCCGGGGCTGGGTTTGAACCCACCACCCTCAGTATATGGGGTTGGTGCCCTTCTCACTGAGCCACAGGTGCCGCCCTTAAAAAGGATTTTTATACTAAATAAAAAGGGAACAACTCAAGAGGCAGAAAAACAAGTGTTAGTGTAATAATGATTAAAAGCAAGGGCTCTGAATCACACCATCCAACCCAACCAGGTGGAAACTGTGGAATCTCAGGCAAATGAACCACTCCAGGATACTGATAAAATGAGCATAATGGAGCCTTTTAAGTCACTAACAATATATTCGGGGTGCCTAAAAAAGGGCGTGGCATGTTACAAACACTCAGTAAAAGTCATTATCATTGCTATCACCATCATGTATGACTGAGGATGTAATTTAATCATCACATGGGGGCAAACTGAAGAGTAAAAGCAAGAGATTCTTAAGCCTCTTAACTTCACTCAAGCCTGTAACTGAAATCCGGCAAAGACTGCTTTGCTCAATGAAGAAGGGCAAAAATAGGATCAATTCTGATTCTACACTTTGCTCTGTCTGGGATTTCCCTGGTAGGACTGCCAGCATGCAAAGCTCATTTTAAGGTTGATCCAGCAGAGGCAGATTAGCAAGTCAGAGTACTGGAAAAAACCAATATGCGAAATACACACATTTGCCTCCACTTCCAGAGTAATCATCGATCAACGGATCAACTGAAGGTAAGCAGGAGGGAAAATATGAGAAGGGTCAAAGTTTAGGTTTAGCAGTGACACAGAGAGGGAACAGAGCAGTATCGACGTTTGGAAGATGAAAAACTTAACACCTAGAATATATCATCATTTTTATAAACTGTATTCATGTAAACTCAGGCATTAATCAGTTAAGAACTAAGTTAGAAAAGGCCTTGAATATCTTATTGGAATTTCAAGGAATCTAGTATTAATTTTGCAATCAAAAATAAAAAAATACGACTTATTAAACAAATCATATTCTACCATATTCTATTCTATTTGAAATATTGAACTCACTTAAAAGAACTTCTGATTAAGCTATTAAATAGGCAGATCATTGAGTTTTCAAAAGATATATTTTAAGACAACATTGTAAAACAATCCCCTCTGGAAGTAGAATTCCTGAACTTGATAGAAATTGGACTTTTCCTCTTCATATATTACTGTGGAGTAGAAGACAGCTGACCATTTTACAGGAGGAGGGGGTGAATCTTATCTGAAAGTAGACATGAATGATAGGCTTCTTACACCATCTATTACTGCCACTACACTAATTCACAGTGACACATTAAACAACTTCAGATAACCTTTTTATAATGTGATTAATTTCTCAATAAGTTTAACATTACAAATAAACTTCACTGTTGATCTAAAACACAATTCTAATAAAAATACAAGTAGTGACATATTCATGTTTTAGAAACTAATTTCATGAGTTTAAATGGACAGCCTGCTATACAACACAGAAAGGAATCTAGAGATTATTTTCATTGGGTTTTTAAGGGAAAAAAAATCCACTATCATCTACCTTCATCAAATTCCTTAAATTGACATTTATTTTAAACATAGAACCCTGAAGAAGAAAGTCTTAGATTTTGTGTTGATCCTTAATTCACTTACTATCAATAATATCTCCCAGCCCCTGTGCACGAAGAAGGTCCTTCAGCCGTGTTACCTCCTCCTTTAATTCTCGAACCAGTTTGGCATTGGGGTCCTCATTGATAACAGCATTGCATTTAATCTGTTTTGCACGATCTGCATATCTAGATTCAAAAGGAAAATTCATTCTTGACAGTTCATCCTGTTTACAGATTTTATGAGCCTTGATAAATAATACATTTGTATAAACCTTTATAGTACCTTATAAAGATAAGGAAAAAGGCACAGATGAATTTAAGTGATTTGCCCAAGATCACAATGGAAATAAATACCAGAGAGAGGACTCAAAACCAATTTGTCAGACTATGGCATGTTCCCTCCATTATCAAGTGCCTTGTTGTTGTTGTTGTTTTGAGAGAGTGTCTCACTTTGTTGCCACTAGGTTAAAGTGCAGTGGCACCACCATACTCTTGGTCTCAAGCAATCCTCCTGTCCTAGCCTCCTGAGTACCTGGGAGTACAGGCATGCACCACTACACCCAGCTGACATGTCTATTTGTAGTAGAGAGAGAGGGTCTACTTTTTGCTCAGGCTGGTCTTAAATTCCTGAACTCAAGTAATCCTCCTGCCTTGGACTCCTAGAGAGAATGCTAGAATTACAGGCATGGGCCACCACATCCAGCCCATATATGAAGTGTCTATAATGGAAGAAAGATAGAGATTTCCAGATTAAAGGGCACATATATTCTGCTAGTGAACATTCTGCTGTCAACTTTTTAACGCTACATGTACCTATAATTTTATTACTTCTTATAACTTCAGCATTTCTATAATGACAAACACCACAAAGAGAGGACACGTCTATATATATACACATACATACACACACACACACATATACATATATATATTTTTTAATTTTTTTAGAGACAGAGTCTCACTTTGTCACCCTTGGTACAGGTAGAGTGCTGTGGCGTCACAGCTCACAGCAACCTCCAGCTCTTGGGCTTAGGCAATTCTCTTGCCTCAGCCTCCTGAGTAGCTGGGACTACAAGCACCCGCCACAACGTCCGGCTATTTTTTTGTTGCAGTTTAGCCGAGGCTGAGTTCAAACCCACCACCCTCGGTATATGGGGCCAGCGCCCTACCCACTGAGCCACAGGTGTCGCCCTATACAAATAAATATTATAAGAAATGTTCATTATTATCTGAAAGTTATCCAAAAATCTAACAAGTAATTTTAACATCTTTCCTGTGAAAAAGTTCTTACTTTTCCCAATAAAACTAAAAATCATAAATAATTATGATTCCATTATGATCCAAATCATTTTTCCCCTAAATGTTCTCTGTTATGAGAAGATGAGATCATTATATATATAAGTAACTACCCACACAGTATAACAAAATGACTTAGGGTGACAGTGTGGTCTATGTAGCTACTGAGATCACATGAGAATACCTCAGAGTACTCAAAGTTTCATCATAGTTGATATCTGCTGGGCTCAGAGCAGCAACCATTGCAGTCCTAGAATTGCCACCTAAAAAAGATGAATCATGAAAATCTCAAATCACACTCATTTTAAAAGAAAATTTTATTAAATGTGTCAAATCTGATAACACAAGTTCAGATCCTAAGATTTAATCAAAAGATACATTGTTTAAATGTCCCCATGTTACTTGGGTTCTAGTCTTCCCACTTGATCTTGAACCCACTTGAGTCGAGATCTCAGGCACTCTACAAAACTGCCCTTAGCAACTTAAAAGTCCCCGGTGGTGGGGACAAGCCTACAAGTCCATTCTTTCTATCAACAACATTGGAAATAGCTGGTCACTCTCTCCTTCCTAAGAAAGAGCAGTGAATGAACAACAATGACTGGAAGGTCTGAAAATACCAGCAGTAAGGAGGAGTTAAGAAGGATTGGCTGACAATCCTCAGAGGAGCGTGGGGTTTCAAAAGACTTCTAAAAAGAAGTAGTTTGAAGCAAGTGTGGGAGTCAGAAAGACAACTACTACACAGTTCATGCCCTAAAGTATATGAGACACGGAAAGGACACGCTGGTTTAAAAGTAAGTGAATCTAACCAGCTATAATCAGGAGTAAAAATGAAAACAGACAAGAAGCACTCAAATTAGTAGCATGAGTTTCTAGAGATTATTCTTCTCCAAAACAGACACAGAACAATTAATTACAAAAGATAATTAGTAAATAGTTGTCTGGCTTTTTATTTTGAGACAGAGTCTTTGTCCCGTGGGTAGAGTGCTGTGACATCATAGCTCACAGCAATCTCAAATTCTTGGGCTCAAGTGATCCTCTTGCCTCAGCCTCACAAGTAGCTGGAATTATAGGCACCCGCCACAGCACCCAGCTAATAATCAGTAAACAGTTTTAAAAAGAGAATTACAAAGTCAATTTTCACCAGTGGTCAACATACCTAGATTTTCTCGAAGGAGCCAAGTAAGTACAGAATCTCTGTAAGGAATAAAATCAGTTTTCTTCTTCTTTTTACTCTGTTAAAGAGAAAGAAATAGACTTAGCATTGTTGGGGGGGAAAATTCACATGAAAGGCAAATCAGTCTAAAATTCCCAAACAAATCAAATTACAGTACAACCCCATCAATATTAAAATTTATCATGCATAGTTTTAATTCTTCACAATACTCAAAAGCTCATACAATAAAGTAATATTTATTTTTACATTTTATTCTGAAAACTCTAACATATACAACAGTTGAGAGAGTGGTATAATAAGCTACCATGTACTCTTCATGCACCTTCAACTAATCATCCTTTAATTATTTCCCACTTTTCCATACTATTTTTCTCCTGAATCTTTTTTGTTTTTTTTTTTTTGGAGGCAGGGTCTTGCTGTATCGCCCAGGCTATAGTACAGTGGCTCAATCACAGCTCAAAGCAACCTCAAACTCCTGGGCTCGAGTGATCTTCCTGCCTCAGCCTCCCTTCCTGATTTCAATTATTTGGAGTCACCGCCTCCCAAAGTGCTGACATTGCACATGTGAGCCACTGCACTGGCCTGTGAAGTGAACCATTTGAATAAGTTGCCGACATCATGTCCATTTACCGTTTCATTAGTTAATGAATTTATATGGCTAACCAGGCCGGGTACAGTGGCTCACACCTGTAATCCTAGCACTCTGGGAGGCTGAGAAGGGTGGATTGTTTGAGCTCGTGAGTTCAAGACCAGCCTGAGCAAAAGCAAGACCCTGTCTCTACTAAAAATAGAAAAAACTGAGGCAAGAGAATTGCGTGACCCCAAGAGTTGGAGGTTGCTGTGAGCTATGATGCCACAGCAATATCTCTACCCAGGGTGACAGCTTGAGAATCTGTCTAAAAAAAAAAAAAAAAAAAAAAGATAAGAAATTTATGTGACTAACCACCAAATCATGAAGAAGATTGCTGCCTATCTAGTAACTTTTGCAAAGTAATGCTCACTTGCTTTCTTTGAAAGGAAACTGTAACAAAACCATTAGAGCAAGAGCTAAAAGTAAGAAGATCTAAGAAAGTAAGGCTTATAAACATGACTAGACAATTTTTCTATTAAATCTACTTATACTATTCTCTTCCTGACCCTTCTCATTACCACAGGATAAAGCAAAAAGTACCAATGAAAAGGCAGTACAGAAATGGAAACAATCATATCCTCTTACAGTAAAAATTAATGCAAATGCTTTGCAGGTAAAAGCTACTCAAATCTGCTGGCAGACTACTGCACTGTGATGCCTTAACAAGCTACTAAGGCAAAGCCAAGGCTTACTCAGAAACATCACCCCTTCCATCTGCAGCTTTGTAATTCATTCCTGGTATAATTCAAGGTTAAACTAAGGATGATCTACTATTTGTACAAGCATAGGTATTCAGAAAAAGAGTCCTAAGTGGCGGCCCCCTGGTTTGTTGAGGAAAAGGAGTAGGCAAGTGGTATTGTAATTCCATCTGTTATCACAAATGTCCACATCATCCCAACCCACTCTACCCACAGATGCACATTTCACCTATTAGAAAGTTATTTCCAACAGCAGGTTCAATTTTAAACCTCACCGAGTTCTAGAGAGAATTAAGCCTTTCCATCAGTCAATACATTAGTGGAACAAACTTTGTATCTGTACTCCACTACAAAATCCTCAAGACCTAAGCCCTCAGTTTATCCTCTTGTAGTTCCCAAACATACTATTTGCCCATGGTTAGTACTGAAAATGTAAGATTTAAAATATGTTAATTACAAAGACCACAAACAGTAATGTAAAAACAAGCAATATCAGTTTGCCAAAAATGTTCTATTTTCATTTCTGTCAATTAGATTAAGATGGAATAGCTAAATTAAGCACAAATAGAATTTCAATCCCTTCCATTAGAAAATAACCCCAAATTTTAGCCACATCTTTCCTATTTGCTGTCTTATAGAACTCATCTTATTTGTTCTCATATCCATACATTCTTTGAAAATAAATGTGCTTCAGTAGTTACATAAAAAGCATTACTTACATCATTAACTTCTTTAGAAAGAAATACTGTTAAGTGTGGATGATAATAAGCCTGATTCCTCCCCAGTGGAAATAACAATATATGTAATTTGCCAAAAATTATACTTGTTATATAAAAACATAGATTCAAAGTACTAAACTGGATTTTACAAAACTGATGATAAAAAATATTTATAAACTATTGTGACACAGAGCAATGTGGATTATACAGATACTTTACCACGAAAGTACAGCCTAATAAACATTCATAAACTGTTAACTTTTCCGTGATTCATAATAGATGTTAATAGATGAGCAAATAGGACAGATTAGAATGATGACTACATTTTTGTTTTGTTTTGTTTGGAGACAAAGTGTCACTATCTCGCTCTAGGTAGAGTACCATAGCATCACAGCTCACAGCAACTTCAAACTCTTGGGCTTAAACAATTCTGTTGTCTCAGCCTCCGAAGCAGCTGGGAATCCAGGCACCCGCCACAGCGCCCAGCTACAGTGTAAGATATTTCAATGTAAATACTACCGCTACCCCCAATTTTACTCCTATGATTCATAACAAATGGTTAGATGTTCTAAATATTACTTATGCAAAAGAGTACTAATAAACTTTAGTGTATTTACATAGAAAAATAAAGAGAAAAATCTATAGAATCTGAGTAAAAATCTATATGTTTTTGAGATGCAGTTAAGAGTTTAACTTGATTCTACAGCCTTTACTTTATGTATAACCAAAAAGAAAAAAATGTTTTTAATGTTTAAATTATCCATGAACTTTCCCAGTAGAAAACAAGATAATATAAAAAGTATTAGAAAATACACACTAATAATTTCAAGAAGCCAGCTATGTTTTAGAATGGTACCCTTAAGACATTTATTGTCCTTGCAAATGGTTTCAGAACTGTCAAGATCACTAGAAGTAACAGTATGAAGATAATGTGAAAGCATTCTCAAACATCTCTTACTCCTTTATTCTTAATTTCTTCATATTTTCTAAATTAACTTGGGTGTGAAGTCTCATGATTCATAGTCACCCTAAACAGCCGTTCTAAATTCTAGAGCCAGAAAACAAGTAACAGAAAGATTTTGAAGGTTCCATTCCTTCTTATGCCTCCATACATCCTGCTGAGGATTTAAAACCGTAACAGTCGATCCTGTAACTAGTTCCTCTCTACCCATCTCCACTGTACCTTGCTGGTGCAGTTATCCTACAGATGAAAGCATTTAAAGGAAAAAACAAAAACACAGGATAAGCCTCCAAATAGAAAACAATATTTTGTTTAAATTTTAAGTCATAGATCAGAGATGAGCAAGAGAACATTTCATTCTTTTCAGCAATTTAAATAAGAAATTAAACTAAATTGGAGCACACAATGACTCAGCTTCTAATCTAAGTAATAAAATCCCTTATATAAAAATTGTTTTAGCTTTAATGTCCCACTGTTAAGGAATAGAAAAAATAAAACTGCACCCAAACCTCCATAGTTGATCCTTCCCTACAATGACCACCTCCTTAAGTTGACCAAATTTTCGTAGCCCAGACACACACCACATGTACGGTTCAGTACAGGAGGCCTAGTTTCTTATGCTGACCATCTCTGTATGTTGGCCATTTTGTTACAGTCCCTTGGGTGATCAACTTAACAGAGGTTCTATAGTATTTGAAAAAAATACTGTTGGTCCCAAAATCAACAACATCCACCAAAGTCAAATACTCAAAAGAGTATTGAGAAAACAATGTGTAGGAAAAGAAAATCTCTGTGAGAAATATGCAATAAGAGAGCATCAGTGGCATAATTAGCACATAGTACTTACATAAAATAAGGCTCAAATAGTCAGATCTCAGGTCTTTGCGACCTTTAACAGATCTACATTTACTTTTATTCTCCTTAATCTCTTTTATTTTTAGGACAAAGTCCAAATGTGTTATACCTAGTATCTTACCTGAAAAGCTCTAAAAGAAGAAAGGTTAAGGTTACACAAAAAAGACCAATAAAGGACAGCCTAATAAACAGTCATAAAATATCATCAAGTCCATTTGCTCAGCAGACAAATTCTTCCTTACAATGAAGTATAAAACTTACCACCTCTGCCAAAGCTGAAATGACTTTGCCCAAAGTTGTAAGAGACTTATTAATATTTGCTCCTTCCTAAAAGAAAATAATAAACATGAATTATGATTAATTTCTACCACTGCCATATCATATAGAATATAAAATGCATTTGCCATATTATTTTTTAGACAGTTTTATTTTATATATGTCCCAATTAATTGACACAAATAGTATAAGTATGAATTATATTCCATGTTTATACTAAAAAGTCATTTGTTTCTGTGAAATAGCCTCTTTATTTATGACAAGTTCTACTTTAGACAATCTTTCCTCTCTCCACTTGATAACACGTTTGGACCACAAGCCTGACTCACAGCCTAAAGCATCTTCAAGAAATTTGTGCTCCAAAACCTTACAAATGCAGTTTTCTTCCCACAACGCACCAACACGAAAGTTCTGCTCTTGTGAAGCAGTACTTCTACCGAAATCCATGCTTGTTCTCACATCTGGGTGTCGTATGTGCTATTCCCATTACTGTCTCTGATTTCCATCCTAACAAATTCTCCCTGTTCTTCAAAAATGCAATCCAACTCTGTAACTTTACCATGAAGTCCTCCCCAACTATTCTTGTTATACAACTTATCGTTCCATTGAAGTTATAGATTAGGAATTAGCAAAATTTTTCCATACAAGGTCAGATAAAAATTACTTTAGGTTTTGTGGGCCATATGGTCTCTGTCACAACTCTGCCACTGCAGGGCCAAAGCAGCCACAGAGGATACATAAAGGAATGAATGGACACAGCCGTGCCTCAATAAAGCTTTATTTACAAAAACAAGTGGCGGGCTGGATGTGGCCCACTAGCCATAGTTTGCTGACTCATCTTACAGAACATTTATTGACTAGGCCATTTCTTTGGTAAAATAAATACCTTTAATCGAGTCCCTTTGGCACCAGTTGAATCAGCACGTTCACTTCCTGCTAGATCCACCAAGCTGATTTTACTGACCTGATAAAGAACAATAACATGGGGGCGATTCCAAAATAAGCAAAGTAGAAGCAGAAAACATTCGGAGATAGAATTATTATTTTTTTTTTTTTTTAGAGACAGAGTCTCACTTTGTCACCCTCAGTAGAGTGCTGTGGCATCACAGCTCACAGCAACCTCCAACTCCTGGGCTTAGGTGATTCTCTTGCCTCAGCCTCCCAACAGGCGCCCACCACAACACCTGGCTATTTTTTTGTTGCAGCTTGGCTGGGGCTGGATTTGAACCTGCCACCCTCAGTATATGGGGCCGGCACCCCACTCACGGAGCCACAGGCAAAGATTAAGGTATGAACCTGTCTCTAAAAAAAATAAAAAATAAATTATTAGCCAGGTATGTTGGTGCACACCTATTTACAAATCCTAGCTACTGGGGAGCCCAGGAGTTTGAGATGGCAGTGAGCTGTGTTCACACCACTGCACTCCAGCCAGAGTAAGAGTGCAAAAAAAGAAAGAAAAAAAGAAAGAAACCAAAATATGGGTTTGGCCCTGGTAGCACAGTAATAAAGCGCCAGCCACATACACCAAGGCTGGTGGGTTTGAACCCAGCCTAGGCCAGCTAAACAACTACACCTGCAACCAAAAAATAGCCGGGCATTGTTGCAGGTGCCTATAGTCCCAGCTACATGGGAGGGTGAGGCAAGAGAATCTCTTAAGCCCAAGAGTTTGAGGTTGCTGTGAGCTGTGATGCCACAGCACTCTACCGAGGGCAACACAGTGAGACTCTGCCTCAAAAAAAAAAAAAAAAAAAAAAAATGTGGAGACAACCTAAATGCCCACCAACCCAGGAATGGATTAACAAGCTGTGGTATATGTACACCTTGGAATACTATTCAGCCATTTAAAAAGATGGAGACTTTACACCTTTTGTTTTAACCTAGATTGAGATGGAATACATTCTCCTTAGAACAGAAAGTATCACAATGGACACGACTCCGACGTACTCAAGGCTAAGAGGAAGGCATTATTTGAGCTTAGAGAAGGGGTGGAACAGAGGGAGTGGAGAGAGAGGAGGCAGGAGGGGCATGGGGGCGTCACAGTACATGGCACACCTCTTGGGGCAGTACACAAGTATAAGAGGGACTTTATCTAACAAATGCAATCAGTGTAACCTACCTCTTTGTAAACTCAGTGAATCCCAAACAATTAAAAAAAAAAAGATTAAGGTATGGAGAAGACAAAATAATAGTTTCTTTTTTAAAAACCCAGGAATATTAGCATTCTTTATCTAATATGGCACAAGAAGATGAAGACAACACATAATAGTGTCAGTTTAAAGAGCTCGCATGGTGGACATGGTGGTGCATGCTTGTGGTCCCAGCTACGTGAGAGGCTGAGGTGGGAAGACGGAGCCTTTGAGGCGATAGTGCATTATCACTGAGCCTATAAACAGCCACTATACTCCAGCCTGGGCAACAGTGTGAGACCCAGTCTCTAAAATAAAAAAAGAATATGTACAAAATTCATAGCAATTATCAAGGTTCAGTGGTTCAAAAGTAGTAACTTTAGTATAAACATGACATATTTTACTACAGTATATCATAAAAATTGAGACATGACAGTGATTCCCTTTACTAAAAATACCTAAAACTCATCATCCCATTAAATGGCATACTAAAAATGAAGGCTTAATCAACCAGAACTCTTATCCTGCTGGAAGGAATGTAAAATGGTATGATTATTTTGGAAAACAGTTTGGCATTTTAAAGATGTGAAATATAAACCTATCATAAGACTCAATTATCCCGCTCCTGGATATTTACCAAGAGAACAAAAACAAATGTCTACATAAAGACTTATACGCAAATGTTCATAGGAGCTTCTTGTAATAATCAAAAACTGGAAATAATTTAAATGCTCATCAACAGGTGAATTAACAGGACTGGGCTCAGTGGCTCATGCCTGTAATCCCAGCACTCTGGGAGCCGAGATGGGTGGATTGCTTGAGGTCACAAGTTCAAGACCAGCCTCAGCAAGAACGAAACCCCATCTATAAAACTAGCTGGGCGACGTGGTGGGCACCTGTAGTCCCAGCTACTTGGGAAGTTGAGGCAAGAGGATCGCCTGAGCCCAAGAGTGGGGTTGCTGAGGGCTACGATGATACCATGGCACTCTACCAAGGGCAAAAAAGTTGAGACTCTGTCTCCAAAGAAAAACAAAAAAGAAAAAGAAAAAGAAAACAGGTTAATTAATAAACTCGCTGTGGCATATCTATACAATGCAACCGTCATTGGCAATGAATAGGAACTGTTGATACACAAAACAACATGGATGCATATCAAAATCATTAAGTGAAAGGTCATGTAAAAAAATAGTACATACCATACAATTCCATGTCTATAAAATTCTAGAAAACGTAAACTGAGAAGTGACAAAAGGCAAATCAGGAATTAAATAAGGATTATGGTGTAAGAAGAGACACAGATCACAAAGGAACATAACTTTTCAGGGCAATAAAAATTCTCATTATCTGGAATGTGGTACTTGTTTCACAGGTGTGCATGTATGCCAAAACTGATCAAAGTGTATGCTTTACATATGTGTAGTTTATTACATACTTCAAAACTACCTCAATGAGGTTGTTAAAAAAAATAATAAAGCTTCAGGAAAGTATCAACAAAAGTATCTAAAATGGATTATCAAGAAAGCTAGAATTATGGGATTAATATCACTAATTTTACAGATTGGACTTCATGGAAGAAGGGTACAAAATGTTTCACATACAATGTTCCTTGCCACTATTCAGATAAATACTACCTACCAAAAAGCACTAATATTATAACCTCTGGCTAAGTTATTTGATCATCTACGTATGCTGTATATTTTTAAAAATAATGTTCAGCTAAAAATAAGCAAAAAAAAAAAATCACCAAGCAGAAGGTGATTCTAATATTTAGTGACAACAGTGGCATAAACTCCTCATTTTATAAGGCAAAGGATTTTTTATTAACCGCCAGTACACTAACTCTAACTTCAACTTTCAAAATCCAGGGGAAGACTATTTAGGAATGCAGACAGAATAATATTCAACACATACTTTTTACTATTAACCATAATAAAATAAAAAATTATTGAGTGGCTGCTCTGTGCCAGACATTCTTATATGCACTTAACATATATTAACATTTAATCCTTTTAAAAACCCTATGAGCTTGTTGCAGATGGGGAAACTGAGGCATAAAGAGGTCAAGTAATTTGTCCAAGGTAACAGCTCGAAGTGGCAGAATCAGGATTCAAAGCAAGCAGTCTAATTCCAAAGTCTATAATGTTACTAGTGAATAAAACGAGAAATTAATAAGCAAAGTTATTTGAAGAACATGAGAATGATTGTCAGTTATTTTTTAGGAATAAAATATATCTGCCTCATCATCTGCCTGAACGTTTAATCCCATAGTAACATTATTTATCAGAGCTCACAAAAAGAAAAATGGAACATACACACCAAAGGCTAATAACTAAAAGGTTCTTTCTTCCTCCCACGTAACTATTTGTCTTCCATAGAGTAGTTTTGAGACTTGAAGTTATACGCTGTTTTTTCTTCTTCTTCTTCTTTTTTTTTTTTTTAAGACAGAGTCTCACTATGTTGCCCTTGGTAGAGTACCGTGGCGTCACAGTTCACAGCAACCTTAAGCAATTCTCTCGCCTCAGCCTTCCAAGTAGCTGGGACTATAGGTGTCCGCCACAATGCCCAGCTATTTTTTGGTTGTAGTTGTCATTGTTGTTTGGCAGGCCCAGGCTGGATTCAAAACTGCCAGCTCCCGTGTATGTGGCTGGCACCCTAGCTGTTAAGCTACAATCTCTGAGCTTTTTTTTTTTTAATTTTTTTACAGACAGGGTCTCCCTCTGTCACCCAGGCTGGAGTGCAGTGGTATGATCATATCTCACTAAAGCCTTGAACTCCTGCACTCAAGAGATCCTCCTACCTGAGCTTTTCAAGTAGACCACAGGCACAAGCCACCACAACCAGCTTATTTTTCTTACTTAGTAGAGACCAAGTCTTGCTATGTTCCCTAGGCTGGTCTAAACTCCACAGCAATCATCCTGCCTCAGCCTCTCAAAGTAATGGAATTATAGGCATGGATCACCACACCAGCCTACTTTTTCCTTAATTCTATTCTTTATTTAAGAATTCATGCTGCAAACTGATGCAGAGTAAAAGAAAATGTTATCATCACCATTAAGTAAAAGAGCAACCTTCTTTCTTTCCACAACATGCAGAGGATAGCAAAAAGAATTTCTCAAAATCATTATCCTTCACAACTCAATCCCAGAGACTGACGTTCTCCTACCTTCTCAGTGGAAAGGTTAGTCTCAGCATCATGTTTCTTCTGGGTGAAAACAATGGTAAACACAGCGTGGGAACGGCTACTTGTTTCATTCATGTTGGTAGCTGCCACTGTCCTAAATAAACATAAAGGTGACAATGTGACCATGGAATTCTTAGATGAGAGTTAAAACGGAGAGCAGACTCCACATTATAAGCATAACAATCACAAGCAATAGTCTGAAACTTATTCACAGATTGTAAGACTGTCACTTATTTAATTGCTCTAGCTCAATATTGCCTTATTTGTGGGCTGGGCGAGGTGGCTCATGCCTGTAATCCTGGCACGCTGGGAGGCCAAGGTGGATGGATTGCCTCTCAGGAGTTCCAGACCAGTCTGAGCAAGACCAACGCCCCCATCTCTACTAAAAATAGCCCAGAGGTGTGGTGAGTGCTTGTTGTCCTAGCTACTCAGGAGGCAGAGGCAAGAGGATCTCTTGAGCACAAGAGTTTGAGGTTGCTGTGGGCTATGATGCCATGGCACTCTATCAAGGGTGACAGAGTGAGACTCTGTTTAAAAAAAAAAAAAAAAAAAAAAAATCATATTTGTTAGCCTGCCAAGTTACCTTCCAAGTCCAAAGGCACCCTATCAGAATTACTTTTCATACTCCAGCTATTCCTTTAGAAACCACCAATACATGTAATTTCTATTCTTTATTGGTGCTCATTTATTTCAGAATCAATTACTATTATAGCCACTTACATATATGATGACTAACATTTTACCATGATTTGATCAAAACCTAAGAGTAAAACTTCACCAAAGTTCCAACATGTTTCAGCAATACACTGTTTTGATGAGAAGAAAGATGTTTAATGCGCTGAATCCCTCACCCCTCCAGCATAGCCAAAGGATCACAATTACAGCAACATTCATCTCTATAAATATGGCCTCAAATCCTAACTGGGCACACTAGCTCTCAAAATGCACCAAGACCTCAGTCACTGGTCTATCTCCTACCATACCTGGCTTTGTTCCCAGCATCCATGAGGTCAGCGATGTCTGTGTACGAAGTTACTGCCAACTTTGACAGATCCTCTACATAGGGTCCCAGAAGTGGGTGTTCACGAACACGCAAATTACCTTTGTTTTTTGGATTAAGCAAATCTCTCACTCTCTCACAGTAAATTTCCATGTAGCTCACCTAGGAACAAATTATTAAAGTAGATCAGAAGATTCAAAAAAGAAATCACATATAGTAAAAAGATTTCTTATTAAAAGCCCCATGATTAGAAACTAGCAACCTTTCCAAAGAGAAATGCCATAGTTCTAGACCCTTTTATTCTACTAACAATATGCACAGATTTCACACTACATAGGTTACAATCAGCCTTCTAACCTCAGAGTTTTACCTCTAGTGCATAGTGGCTGCTACTTACCTTAGGAAAATAACATATTTTAGTAGCAATCAGTTATCAGTGATTTTTCTTTTTTTTTTTTCATTTCCTTTTTTTTTTTTTTTTTTTAAGCAGGAACTCAACTTTATTGCGTCAAGCAGCCGCTTATATAGAGCGTGGGTGTTTTTTCAAATGTACACTGTTGTCAGTCATCGGGATTTACTTTGAGGTTACTCCAAGAGCTTGGAAATAAGACTTCTATCAAAAATTAAAACTAAGGTACAATATCAATATTCCAGAGCAGGGAAGAAAAAAGAGACCACAGACTCTAATTCTTTAAGACTGGACACTTGGTTACTAACTCTGGACAATGTATCCACCAGCAGGGAAGGAGGCTGGTCATCAAGGAAGCTAATAGGTGGCAGGACCTATCCAAGATTTGAGGGGGAGGAGGAAGCCTCAGACTATGCACTATACACTTCATAAATTCCCATTCCATCAACAGAACCATTCTATTTTTCTTTTTCTTTTTTTGAGAGAGTCTCACTTTGTCACCCTCAGTAGAGTGCGATGCCGTCACAGCTCACAGCAACTGAAACTGAGTAGCTGGGACTACGGGCATCTGCCAAAACTCCCAGCTATTTTTAGAGGCAGGGTCTCACTCTGACTTAGGCTGGTCTCGAACTCCTTAGCTCAAGCAATCCACCCACCTGGGCCTCCCAGAGTGCTGGGATTACAGGTGTAAACACCGTGCCCAGCCCAGAAGAACCATTCTTATCACAATAATGAATGCATCAGGCTATCATTTCTTTCTTTCTTTTTTTTTTTTTAAGACAGAGCCTCAAGCTATCGCCCTGGGTGGAGTACCGAGGCATCACAGCTCACAACAACCTCCAACTCCTCAAATGATTCTCATGCATCTGCCTCCCAAGTAGCTGGGACTACAGGCACCCGCCCCAACACCTTTGGTTGCAGCAGTCATTGTTGTCTGTCCGGCCTGGGCTGGATTCAAACCCGCCAGCTCAGGTGTATGTGGCTGGAGCCTTAGCCACTTGAGCCACAGGCGCCAAGCCAGGCTATCATTTCTTAACCGAGGCAAATAAACATTTAATTTATCAAATCAATTTCCCTATAATTCTATGCTCACCAAACAACAATAGGATTCCAATATAGGGTGTCCCTAACGTTGCCCATAAAGTCACCATACATAGGGAAAATGGGAAACTGCAGGTAAATGTACCATTTACAAAATATTCATTATAAAATTTTACAAAGAGGTGGCCAACATGTAGAGAATAATTTGGAAATTTTCTGTAAAACTCTGTAATAAATATTTTGTACATAAAGGTACATTAGCTATAATTTCCCATTTTTCCATATGCATGGCCACCTTTGGGACACCCTACAGAGGTCTGTCCATGAGAAGGTAATAACTAGTCACCAGTCCTATAAATGTGAATATTCTGGTCTGGGCAATAGTTACTTTTCATGGGAAAATAACAAACCAACATGTTGGTTTTATAACATCAGCCAAAGAAGCTTTACCCAAGTGTGACTTTGAAGAATGGTTCTATTCCTGAAGTATCTGTAAAATTAGACTTCTAAGCAAACAAAGGCTCTGAACTGGGGTAAATTCACCACAACCGGGTGCATTATGAGGTCTCAGGGGAAGCAGATCCTTCTGTGTCACTGAGCTTTTCAAGTATACAGTGTAACTTCTGCATTGCTCAACTTTAAACTTCTACAAATTTCCAGAGTGTTTGAAATAAAACCTTATCTTTAATTCTACTGTCACTTTTTTTCCATTCAGTCTCTGATCTGACTGAATTTTTATAACGGTATTTTAAAACCAGTTTAAAAAGTTGAGAACCTTAAAAGATAAAGTAATAGATCTTCAATATTATGAGAGTAAGCCAAGAGGACAACAAATATCTTTTTTGAAGCAAGTTTTCCTAGAAAGTGAGATGGTGTTTTCATCACTTTTGTGTACTTAAACTTGTACAAACAATCCTGAATCCCAGGACGATATTACATCTTGTGGAACACTTGGCCATTTTCAGACAGGTGTGAGACTAAGAGGACCCAAATAATCTGGGTTACGGTCACATGCTCCATTCCTTATTCTCTGGTATGTGAATCCACCTAAAGGCATCACTATCCTTTTACTTTGGCACCAACCATTCCAGACCCCACTTGGCAGAATCAATTCACTAAGCACCATTCTCTTCCAGGCACTTTTCTGGATACTTGGCAAACATCACTAAATAAAATAGACAAAAAGCCCTTCCCCAGAAGCTAGAAGGAAACTGAAAATAAGCAAACATAAAAAATAGGCAACAGGTTACAACAGGAGAAATTCTTTGGAAAACAGAAAGGAGAACAGGCAAGGGAGATAAGGAGTGCTAGAGTAGAGAGCATGTTGTGTATTATTTTAAAAGCGGGGCAAGGTCAGCAAGTGTGAGATTTGAGCAGAGTTGAAGGAGGTGAGGACTTCAGATTTCCAGGGGAAGAACATGTTAGGCAGAAGGAAAAGCAAATGTAAAGTCTCTGAGGCAAGAATAGTTCTGGTGTATTCTAGAAATAGCAAAAAAGCCAGGGTGGTGGAGCAGAGTAAACAAGAAGAGAAGTGAGAGAGGAAGTTAGAGAGGAGTTAAGAGAGGTCCAGCCATGTGGAAGGAAAGGCAGTGCCCACGAAGGATCTACACTTTATTCCAAGTAAACCTGTCAACTATGACTCATGTAAAAGAAAATGGCATCTTCTTTGATTAAATGTAAGCTCAAAAATTCTATCATCTGATTCAAAAAGCAATAGTAATGAGACCAGCTATTTAGAAAATTCATTTTAACACAAATATTCTTAGAGCAGCACACTTCTCTTTGGGTGTACGGTAGTCACAAGACAGAAATTTATAATTTAAAATTTATAAATCTGTCAACACATTATAGGCTAAAAAAAAAAGCAACTAAGTGTATCAACTAGGAATTGTGTAAGTCCTATAGAAAATCAAAACACACACCAAGAGAAAAAAAAGACCCTAGAGTTTGCTTTCAAAGCAGCTTAATTTTTTAGAACATCAGGCTTATGTTAAGAGAACACTTTAATAATTTCAGTTACTATGAATGAAACTGAATCTAGGAAAAGGGTTTGTGTGTGTGTGTGAAAAAGCAACTTTATAAAGAACACACAAAAAAGAAGGAATGTTTATCAAATAAACTGATGTGTACAGAGTAATCCTACAACCCCTTTCATGAAGCAGCTAGGGTGAACACTGGATACAGAATAGTTTCCCAAGCTTATAAGCAATTAATAAGGGGGGGATTTAATTATATATATATTTAAAACATCTGCCTGACAAAAATCATTATTAACTATATTAAAGGGTACAAGTTCACACATATAAGAAAAACACTGCAATCCCACAATGTGAACAGGCACATGCATAATTTACAACACGTTCAACCACACTCAGAATCACAGACATTCAAATTTAAGTTAAGAGAAATGTCCCCTATCAAATCAGCATGGCTTAACAAATGAAAATACTAACTGTTGGCAGGGGCATACTAGGTGCTTATGTTCTCTTGGTAGAACTGAAAATTGATTAGAACCTTTCTTTCTAAAAAGCCATTTGGCAATTCCAACATACTACTTAACGACCAAGATATACACAAAAAGGTGAGTAATAACCGAAAATAAATACACAGACATATAAACAAAGATTTAACCAAAACATAGAAACAGCCTAAGGGAATGGTTAAGTGATCTGTAGCACAGTCATAATTTGGACCCATTTAAAAGTAATGATTAAACCATTCACAGACAACCTGCTAAAGAAAAGAAAAAGTAATGTGTGAGGGGCCTCTGGCTTCAACTCATGGCTGTACTCACCTCTACAGAGTAGGACATTTCTTCATTACAGTTGTCATTGATTTTCTCAAACAGCTCTTCACATAACTAGGAAAGCAGAGAAGATGCATGAAGAGCACAAATGAGAGGCAGGCGGAGTCATCCTGACCACGCAGCCAATCGGGCCCCTTCCCTCCCAAGACACGCCCACCATCAACACCAAGGTACCAGTGGTACTGCGAATAAAATAGTCACTGACAGACCACGTATACACAATGGTCCCATGAGATTACAACAAAGCCACAAAATTCCTATTGCCTACTGATGTCTTTATGATCCTGATCCTGTGTAAGCCTAGGCTAACGTATGTATTTGTGTCTTAGTTTTCAACAAAAAAGTTAAAAAAGTAAAGAAAAATATGTAAAAATAAAAGGAATATAAAAATAGAATAAGGATGCAAAGAAAATATTTATATAAAGCTGTACAATGTGTTTGTTTTAAACTGTTATTACAAAAGAGTCAAAAAGTGTTGGCCATACCCATACCTCAGTGGGTAGGATACCATCCACATACACTGAGGCTGGTGGCCCAGGCCAGCTAAAATCAACAATGACAACTGCAATTAAAAAAAAAAAAAAATAGCTGGGCGTTGTGGTGGGTGCCTGTAGTACCAGCTACCCGGGAGGCTGAGGCAAAAGAATTGCTTAAGCCCAAGTTTGAGGTTGCTGTGAGCTGTGATGCCATAGCACTCTACCCAGGGTGAAAAATGAGACTCTGTCTAAAAAAAAAAGTTAAAAAAAAACTAAAAAGTTTATAAAGTAAAAGAGTTACAGTAAGGTTAGGTTAATTTATTATTGAAGAAATTTTTTTTGCAAATTTGGTATAGTGTTAAGTGTACAGTATTTATAAAGTCTATAGTAATGTACAGTAATGTCCCAGGCCTTCCCAGTCACTGGGACACCACTCACTCACTGACTCACACAGAGCAACTTCTAGTCTTGCACATTAAGTCAAGACCATACTGGAGTAGTACCACTGCCCCATACTGGAGTAATGCCATTTTCAATCTTTTATAGCATATGTTCACTGTACCTTTTCTGTGTTTGGTTATATTTAGATATGTAAATATGTCCCACTGTGTTACAACTGCCTACAGTATTGAGAATAGCAAAGTGCTATACAGGTTTGTAGCCTAGGAGCACCAAGCTAAACTACATAGCCTAGGTGTGTAGCAGGCTGTAAATACCATGATGCTTGTTTAAGTACACTATATGTTTGTACAATAACAGAACTGCCTAATGACTCATGACATGTTTTTCAGAATGTATCTCCATTGTAAAGCTACGCTTGAGTAAAACTTTAAATACACTCTTCTCTTCTAATCTTTATTCTCCCCTCAACAATTGTGCCTCAATATTACTTCCTCAGAAGGAAAGCCACATTTAGGGGAAAAGGAAGAATAACCCCTCTTATAAAGGGGTTATGTCATAGGCACATTTAATTTATGTTAATTCAATTTCCTCACACTATCAGTATTATTGTAGCAGTAAAATTACTACTAAACTAATTTTGCACACATTAGTTATGTAAAATTTATTATATATTATCAGTTACAATATGTATTATAAATTTAATCACAAAGATAGAGAAAATTTATATAATACAGGGGTAAATGAAGGTATTTTCAGAAATAATTCTGATTATAAAATTTTTCCTTTACCATTGTCTTAAGACTTCCCCTTTTTATGAGAGGCTACTCTATTACACAATAACTTTTTTTTTTTAGTCAAAGTCTCACTCAGTTGCCCTGGGTAGAGTGCCACGGCTTTATAGTAAAACAGCAACCTCAAACTCTTGGGCTCAAGCAATCCTCTTGTCTCAGCCTCCCAAGTAGCTGGGACTATAGGCTTCTACCACAACACCTACCTATTTACATAACATTTTTAACAGAAAAAATTAATTTTTCTAGATCAGGAAAATTATAAATATCATCCTCCCTACCTCTTAAATGTCTTAAACTATGTGATTTTTAACAAAAATAATAGAAATTCTAATTTTTTATTCATCATACCTTTAGCATTAAGGCAATATAAATTCCAAAAATGAACTATATAGTCATGATTCTCTACAAGTTGAAACAGAACTTAAAATTCACTACAAAAAGCAATTTCTAAAACTTATCTTTTAAAAATGCTTTTACATTATAATAAAATATTCTAAAATATTATCAGAAAACCAATACATATGCAATTATATAAGAACTCCAATAATAAACAAGTTAAAGGGAAAGGAAGGAGAAATTAAGTGTGGTAACAAGTAAAACAAACACGGCCATTTAGCCAGACTTGCTATCCTCTACAATTATTTTATTGCTGAAGAAGTACGACATAGTGATAAAGGCAAAGACTCCAGAACCACCTTGCCTACATTTGGATCCTGGCCCTGACACTTACATGGACAAGTGAAATGACCTCTCTAAACCTCAGTTTCCTTTTCTGTAAAATGGGGATAAGAAAAGCACCTACTTCTTAGGGTCATATGAGGATGAGCTAATATTTGTGAAGACCTTAGACCTGTGCTTGGCTCATACATAATGCTGCATAATGTTTTCTCTAATTATTATAATTACTGATATTAGTATATACAAAGAACAATTCCCAAATACATGCCTTTTTCGGTTTGTCTGGAGATAGGTTTAGAATGAAATGGCATCATCACAGCTCACTGCAACCTCAAACTCCTGGCTCAAGCGATTCTTCTGCCTCAGCCTCCCACGTAGCTGGGAGCACAGGCACCCACCATCACAGCCAGCTAATTTTCCTACTTTTTGTAGAGGCAGGGCCTTGCTATGTTGCTCAGGCTGGTCTTGAACTCCTGGCCCACCCAAACCTCCCAAAGTGCTGGGATTGTAAGTGTGAGCCATCATGCCTGGCCCACACATATATTTTTAATAGAGAATGTTCAATATTTTCCTAAAAATTTCCTAATCTTTATTAATAATTAAGCGTTTTAGTTATATAGCTAAATTTAATGTTATAGCCCAGTGATCTACTAGAACAGTGGTTCTCAACCTTCCTAATGCCACAATGTATTTTCATTGTTACAAAGGGGTCACGACCCACAGGTTGAGAACCACTGTTAAAAAACAGCTCTTGGGCGATGCCTGTGGCTCAGTGAGTAGGGCACTGGCCCCATATACTGAGGTTGGTGGGTTCGAACCCACCCAGGCCAAACCAAAAAAATAGCCGGGCATTGTGGTGGGTGCCTGCAGTCCCAGGTACTTGGGAGGCTGAGGCAAGAGAATCGCTTAAGCCCTAAAGTTAGAGGTTGCTGTGAGCTGTGACGCTACGGCACTCTACCCAGGGCCATAGTTTGAGGCTCTGTCTCAAAAACAAAAAAAAAAAAGAAAAAAAAACCCAAAAAACCAACTACCTAATATATTTTATTCTTGGAATAGAGGTGTCGCATTAGGCCTATAATTAACCCCAAATTATCATTAATAAAAGCAAACTACATTCCTTGCTCTTGGCAGCAGGTAACTAAAAAAAGAAAAAAGAAATATATAAAAAGTAAACTATAATCCTGTTATTAAAAAGTTAAATTCCACTGGGTACAGTGGCTCATGCCTATAATCCTAGTACTCTGGGAGGCCGAGGTATGTGGATTGCTTGAACTCAGGAGTTCGAGATCAGCCTGAGCAAGAGCAAGGCCCGTCTCTAAAAATAGTCAGGCATTGTGGTAGGGGTCTATAGTCCCAGCTACTTGGGAGGCTGAGGCAAGAGGATCACTTGAGCCCAGAAATTTGAGGTTGCTGTGAGCTATGAGGCCACGGCACTCTACTCAGGGTGAAAGTGAAACTCTGTCTAGATTTAGAGAGAGGCAGATAAATTCCTTATAAATACCTATGTCAGAACTCTTTTCCATTCCCATAAAGATTCTTTAAAAAATACCAACTGCTCTTAGAAAACAAAATCACAGACTATTCAAAATTTAAAGTGATAGCATTAAAATAGTAAGATAAAAGTGAAAGTATCTCCAAATAAGGCTATCAAGCTATCAAATAATAATAATAATAATCTTTAGAGGCAACCTATATATGAAACTTAAGGCAGATCAACAACATTCACTATGTATCCCAGGATTCAAAACAGCTTTAAGAAGCTAGTGACACTTTTTAAAAGATAAAATAATATGGATATACAGCAAAATCTTTCCAGAACACATTGACTTCCCCACCTTTAAACAGACATGTGCATATGTCAATCTTTTCCCCTCAATTGTAAGCCTTTCTGAAGCAAAGGGATAGAAGGGATAGGTTGTTCATCTTTGTGCCTTGCAGATAACAGTCCCTGAATAAATGTTTGGCAAGTAAAACTAATTGTTAAATCAATTTAAGATTAAGAGTAATGGTGAACACAAGTTTTTCACTGTTTTGTTTTTTACCTGTGGAATAATGCCAGCCTGGCTTTCTTCTTGTTTACCCATCATTGTGTAAGATTTCCCAGCACCAGTCTGCCCATAGGCAAAAATACAGACATTATATCCCTCAAAGGCATGTAAGAGCATTTCCTTTCCAATGTCATTGTACACACGGTTTTGAGATGCAAAACAGGGATCTTCAGGCTGTAAAGGTTAGGAGAAATAAATGTCATTTTATTCATATCTTTTCCTTACTTGACTGCTTCCATAATAAACAAAAAAGTGTCTGGAATCATAACAATAACCTAAGAAAATACTATACTTTTTTTTTTTATGAGACAACGTATTGCTATTTCCCATGCTGAAGTGCAGTGGCAAGTCACCGGTGCCATCATGCATTGCAGCCTCCAACTGCTGGGCTCCAGTGACCCTCCTACTTCCATCTCTGGTAGCTAGGACTACAGGTGTGCACCACTGTCCCTGGCTGACTTTACGTTTTTGTTTTTTTTTTTTTGGTAGAGACAGAGTCTCACTTTATCACCCTCGGTGGAGTGCCATGATGTCACAAGACTCACAGCAACCTCCAGCTCTTGGGCTTCCATGATTCTCCTGCCTCAGCCTCCCGAGCAGCTGGGACTACAGGCGCCCGCCACAACGCCTGGCTATTTTTTGGTAGCAGTTCGGCCAGGGCTGGGTTTGAACCCGCCACCCTTGGTATATGGGTCCAGCGTCCTACTCATTGAGCCAGAGGCACCACCCAACTTTATGCTTTTTAAGTCTCCCATATACATCATTTTTTTGTTTGTTTTTGGCCGGGGCTGGGTTTGAACCTGCTACCTCCGGCATATGGGGCCAGCACCCTACCCCTTTGAGCCACAGGCACCGCCCACACATCATTTATTTTTTTCACTAAACACATACACACACTATTCAACTCATCCGGGTCAGCCATATATAAAAATATCTACAAGAGGGAGGCGCCTGTAGCTTAGTGGGTAGGGTGCCCGCCCCATATATGGAGGGTGGCGGATTCAAACCTGGCCCCGGCCAAATTGCAACAAAAAAATAGCCGGGCATTGTGGTGGGCGCCTGTGGTCGCAGCTACTCAGGAGGCTTAGGCAAGAGAATAGCCTAAGCCCAGGAGTTGGAGGTTGCTGTGAACTGTGTGACGCCATGGCACTCTACCGAGAGCGATAAAGTAAGACTTTGTATCTCAAAAAAACCAAGAAATTATCTGGCAGGATTATCTGACATTTCATTTTCCGTAGAGAAAAATATCACTCTTTCATTCATTGTGAGCTCCAAGATGATTTTCTTAGTGGGGTAAAAAGGGGGATAAAGGGTCAAAGGTCAAGTCCCACATATAAATGTACTTGTCTGAATTCACTCTAAGATGGCTATTTCTCAACAAACACAGCTTTTAATGAAGAATGTTTCTAATTCCTTTCACAGGTCATTCCCTTGACAATTAGGCTTCACCAATAGTTTAAAACATCTCCTATTCCCCAACACAAAACGGGAAAAACAGTAACACATAACAAAGAGAGGGATGATGCTGGCAAGGACCCCAGGGCTCTGTGCTGAGTAAGGTATTGTCAAAGGCCTGCTCTCCACTTTCCTACGGGGCCATGACCTTTTGTTTTCCTTGCGGACCACTTCTTTCAAAATGTTCAAAACTTACATTGTTCTAACACAATTTTTTCTTTTTTTAATTGAGACAGAGTCTCACTGTGTCACCCTCAGTAGAGTGCTATCGCATCACAGCTCACAGCAACCTCAAACTCTTGAACTCAACTGATTATTTTGCCTCAGCCTCCCTAGTAGCTGAGAGGTTCTACTACAATTTTAAAAAACAAATAATTTGGTTCGACATCTGTAGCTCAAGCGGCTAAGGCTCCAGCCACATATACCAGAGCTGGCGGGTTCGAATCCAGCCTGGGCTGGCCAAACAATGACAACTATAACCCCCCCCAAAAAAAAGCCAGGCACTGTGGCTGGAGCCTGCACTCCCAGCTGCTTGGGATACTGAGGCAAGAGAATCACTTAAGCCCAGGAGCTGGAGGCTGCTGTGAGCTATGATGCAACAGCACTCTACCCAGGGCAACAGCTTGAGGCTGTGTCTCAAAAAAATAAAAATAATTTTACTGGGCGGTGCCTATGGCACAGTGAGAAGGGCGCTGGCCCCATATACTGAGGGTGGCGGGTTCAAACCCAGCCCCAGCCAAACTGCAACAAAAAAAATAGCCAGACATTGTGGCAGGCGCTTATAGTCCCAGCTACTTGGGAGGCTGAGGCAAGAGAATCCCCTAAGCCCAGCAACTGGAGGTTGCTGTGAGCTGTGTGATACCACAGCACTCTACCAAGGGTGATAAAGTGAGACTCTGTCTCTACAAAAAAATAAATAAATAATTTTACTGTTGTCATCTCAATCTTGCCAGCCATTACCTCAAAATTCAACTTAAAAAAATTCACAATAATCAATCGTTCATTTGGTACTTCTTGAGATCCATAGGTACAATAATGTTTGTAATGAGACTCCTAAGACACTTGCAAATAAATCCTCAAGAGATGTATGTATCAGCATAAATCTGGTATGCCTTCGATATAAATTTGATGTAAATCAAATCAGTTTTACATGCATATATATGTATATGCATAGACTTCCCGTCAACTAAGATATTTTATTAAGGAAATATTTTACTCTTCAGATAGTAATCACCATATCAAAAGATGAAGTCATGATAGACCACACTTAACAAACAGACTTGGACCTGCTCTGGTGAAGAGAAAAGACCAACAGGAAAGGAGAAGGCGGTACACACTGCACCAGGACAACACTCACCGAGGTATGAGACCAGTAGGAGTAGTCGAAGCTGAAAGACTTGGGGGCTTCCTTTGGGTTCTTTGGGTTAATAATACCTAAAGGATAAAAATGTTTAATTGTATAAGTCACTCAGTCCACAAGTTCTTTTGTTAAACATGATGTTCTATGTTCAAAACATACACGTCAATAAATTTATACCACTAAATTTGAACAAGGAAATCAAAAAACATTTTTGTACACAATCACATTTTTAAGAAGCAATTTACATATGAAACTTGAAAAAGAAATCAGACCAATAACATTCACTGGTTATTACCAGTATTCAGAACACAGCCTGATATAAAATGGATGCTCAGCAGATATTCTATGACTGAATGTTTGTCTTCCCTAGGTTAAGCTGGCAGGCAAAACTTGGAAGTGGGCCACTTTATTATTTCAGGAAATTACTGAATTACCCCAATTTCCATTTGAAACAAACTTTTTAAAGATCGTACTATTTCAGAAAAACATTCATTCACTGCAAAGATAGTCAAAGGAATTCACAATGACAATGACAGATATGTAACTTATCACACACAAGGTCAGACAATGAGATTCTCAAACTCATCCTAGAAAAGTGCTACACACCACACTGCTGAACATCACCACGGTCACCTTTAAAGTACTCCCCTTGCAAAGTTATGCACCAATGCCAGTTCCCATCCCACTCTTTCAAAGCAATTTTGGAACTCTTTTCTAGAATGGCTACCAGTGGTGTCATGGTACAGGGTCTGACAATTAAGTCTGTGAACTCATCTTGAAAAAAGTGTTAAATACCTCACTGCTGAATATCACTATGTCACCAGATGGCCAAGGAAAGTACTTCGAAGGTGACTATAGTGAGGTATGTAGCATTTTTTCTAGGATGAGTTTACGAACTTGTTTGATTTTGTATATATATACGTGTATGTCTATGTGTATACAGTAGAATCACAGACTACCAAACCACCAATAGAATGTTATTAACAGCAAAATTACATTTTGACTGAAAAGCATGAAGTCTCACTCCCCATGGTAAAAGGGATTTCTTGTGTAATTAATCCAGTCATGCTATAGTGCAGGGATTGACTGTGAATGCTAAAGTTTAATCTCTCTCCCTTACTCATACAGATGGACTAGAATCTTTACAATGTGGTCATGACATGTCAAAGACCGGACATCTCAACCAGTCTACTTCTCTAAGGCTGGACCACATCCCAGGCTATCAGTGAGGCTATCAGTGAGATCAGGATTAAAAAATAAATCTGCCTTAGACAGCTGCTGTTCAGGACACAAATAGCAACAGTTGCTACAGGGCTTAGTTCTCTTGCTGGATTCCACTGGGTACAGTCACACACTTATGTTCTAACCTCAAATGCTGACAGAGTATTAGTAAGGCTCACACTGCACACAGTCATGTGACCAGGAGACACAGTTCTAGAAAGAACATCTCCCACACATAAATGGCAATCTAAGCAAAGAAGCGTACTTCTAACCATATAGTACTAAATACAAGATTAATAATAGCCAGCATTCATGGAAACTTAACTCTGACCCACAGAACTTTCTGTCCACTAACCTATTTAATGCTCCCAGCCATACAATAAGACAGATGTTTTTTATATCACCATTTTACAGATAAAGAAACCATTACAGATAGATTAAACTCTTACTCATGGCTACAGAGCTAACTAGAGGCAGATCCAGGAAGTGAACTTGGGAGAGAGTCTTGCTCCAGAGCTCACAATCTCAGCCATTTAAGTGACACCATCACTTAAATCAGCGGTTCTCAACCTGTGGGTTGTGACCCCTTTGTAACAGTGAAAATACATGGGGCATTAGGAAGGTTGAGAACCACTGACTTAAATGCTTATTCCCTACAGGCAGCGCTACCAAGGCAAAGGGCAGTTGAGGCATTTTCATAGACGCATATGCATCTGTATAACTGTACAGTCATCCTACTGAAATGATACTCGGGCATTGTTTAACTCTCTTAAACTGAAAACTGTGAGAATTACAGTTCCTGAAAGAGGAAAGACTACACAAATGCTACCAAGAAAATGGAAACTAGTGTCACACTGCAAGAGGCAGATTCAGGTTGCTGTGGTTCAGTGTAAGAACAATGTCAAAATGTAAGGTATGACCTGTGAAGTCATCTTCACCACTCAAAACCAGATTATAAATGGGCTCAGTGGCTCATGCCTGTAATTCTAGCACTCTGGGAAGCTGAGGTGGGTGGATGGCTTGAGCTGAGGAGTTCGAGACCAGCCTGAGCAAGAGTAAAACCCAGGCACAGTGGCGGGTGCCTGTAGTCCCAGCTACTCAGGAGGCTGAGGCAAGAGGATTGCTTAAGCCCAAGAGTTTGAAGTTGTTGTGAGCTGTGATGCCATGGCACTCCACCCAGCAGTGGAGTGAGACTCCAGAGTGAGACTCTGTCTCAAAACAAACTAACATGATTACAATAAATACTTCCAGCCTCTGGGAAATCTGCTATCATAAACCTTATTAAGCCATTTAACCTTTTAGCTACCACTTATACCAAGACTAGTTCTCAGATCCTATCCCTTTGTTCTCTTTTCTCCACTTAAAAAAAAAAAAAAAAAAAAAACTACCCTATACCAACAAGCTAACTTCCTTGATTTACATGAAATCCTTTTTCTCTTCCTCAATATTCCCTTCTCCCAGATCTCTAAAGCTTCTAAAACAAGAAGATTTTCCTGGCTTACAGCTTCAAAACCAAGCTTTTTAAATACCTTTTATCAACAAAAATTTTTTTGTTTGTTTTTTCATTTTTGTGCTTTTTTTTTTAATTGTTGGGGATTCATTGAGGGTACAAGAAACCAGGTTACACTGATTGCATTTGTTAGGCAAAGTCCCTCTTGTCCCCAAAAGGTGTGGCACACACCAAGGCCCCACCCACCTCCCTCCTTCCCTCTCTGCTCTTCCTTTAACAAAAACCTTTTTAATATAAATAAATCAAAATATAATTTTCAAGAGCTACTTAAGAGTTTTCTCAAACAAGTTAAATTTACTCACAATATTTAAACGATTTCCATTTACAAATGAAAGATACACACACACACACACAATCTATAAAAGACACTTTAGAAAAATACAAAAATCCAACATTGTTGCTCCCTCTTTGGGGGGGGTCTCAGTTAGGACTACAGAAGGTCGTAGTATTTCTATCTTAAGTTCTGTATCACTACTACAGGAATGTTTATTTTATTTATATTTACATGTATATTATATTATCCTGAATATATGAAATATTTCCTACTAAACAAATTTAAAGCCCTATACTTACAAGCGAAAAAAGACTTTTATGCAGGTAAAATAGAAATGACAGTACTTGAGTTCATCAGAACCCTACAAAACCCATAAATACCACCATTACTTCCATGGTCAATGAATCAGTGCTATCAAATAATGTCAAAGGATATTTCTTTCTGAATAATGATTGAGACCTAACTCACTTCCTCTAACCCAGTGGTTCTCAACCTTCCTAATACCACGACCCTTTAATACAGTTCCTCATGTTGTGGTGAACCCCAACCATAAAATTATTTTCATTGCTACTTCATAACTATAATTTTTGCTACTGTTATGAATCATAACGTAAATACGTGATATTAGGCGACCCCTGTGAAAGGGGTCGTTTGACCCTCAAAGGGTCATGACCCACAAGAACCACTGCTCTAACCCATCTAAGACAGGAGGGGCAGTACTTGTAAAATACAGGATTTGGAATAAAGGACCAGCATCAGGACCTCTATATTAGTATCTTTTAATATTCTGAATATATGAATAATTAAGAAACATTATATCTGGATTTTTTGTGACCTTGAATATTACTGTGCTTTTGTGTCCTAACACTGAGGTAATACCTACTTCACAATATTAAATGAATGAATCACTATGCAAATGTTAATTTTTTTAAAAAGGTATTTTATCTTCTTCTAGCTCTTAAAGTATAGTAACAATATTCTATTTGGTCTTTAAAGCAGGAAAAGTTCACTAAGTAATAAACTAAGCTAAATTATAACATGGGAATTCTATTTCTTGGCAAGAACCAAAATGCCACATGTGGCTCCTTTCTTAGACGCACCTACAAATCTTGGGTGCTTTCACCACATCGCAGACCCTGTGAGTATGTGGCCCACGTGCTAAGGATCTCCTACACTAAACACACACTCAGATGGAATGTCCTTCAAATGTCATCTACAATTTTAATTTAATTAAGTCCAATACCATTTTCAAGAGCATAAAGAGAAAAACAAAACTGTGTGTATACCTGTGAAATACATACATGAAATACCAGTAGTTTACCAAATTTCACCAAAAGACTAGAGAGATTTTTATTACTAAAAAACTGAATGACAATTAACACAGTGGTCCTCGTGTCAAGGTAAACTGAGCTAAAACAGTGCACGTAACTTCTCGTTCCTTACTCAGCATGCATGTAACAACAGAATTACAGTAACTAATGAACACATTCCATACATAAACCTTATTTTCACCAACATAAAAGCTTATCACAAATTTAGTACCCATCCCCAGGATCATGTGTAAATCAGCATGTAGGCTTTGTCTAGGACAAAAGTTACCACTTTCCTGCAAGGAATGGACTTCAGGACTATTTTTGGGGACTGGAATCAGAGCACAAGCACTGTAGACTTTCATACCTTCTGGACCTCAAGTCTCCTCTTCGATCTAGGTTTCTATGGACAGTGTACTCCAGACCTCGACCCATCCACAGATAATATGGGAGTCATCTTTGACTTTCTTTGTCACCCTCCACATCTGATCTATCCTGTTCATTCTACTTTTAAACTACAGTAGAACCTCCATAGTGAAAACTCCCTACATTGACCACCTGTTTAAAGTTGACCTAATTTTCAGGGACTGGACATGAATCACGTGTACATTATCAGTACAGTAGGCCTCGTTCCTTATGTTAACCACCCCCATGTGTTGATCAGTTTGTTATAGTCCCTTGGGCAGTCAATTTACAGAGGTTCTACTGTATATTCAAGAGGCCAGGTGCGTAATCCCAGCACTTCGGGAGGCCTGGAAGAGGATTGCTTGAGGCCAGGAGTTCAAGATTAGCCTGGGCAAACATACAGAGACCATCTCTACAAAAAAATTCAAAAATTGGCTGGGCATAATGGCATACAGCTGTGGTCCTAGCTACTTAGGAGGCTAAGACAGGAGAATCACTTGAGCCCTAGAATCTGAGGTATGACTACACTGCTACACTTCAGCCTGGATGATGGATCTTTAAAAAAAAAAGGGAAAAGTGTGTGTAATGCTTGTGTGAGTGTGTGCGCCTATCTCAGGATCCCACAGCTTCTCACCACCACCATCATTTCCATCCCTGTCCACACCTCCACCTCTCACCTGGATGATGCAGCACCCCATAAGTGGGCTATGAAGGCTGGACTGGAAGAGGGCATGAGCAGAACTGCACAGCCCAGATTACAGAGAACACACCAACCATTACAGAATGTTTAGAAAATTTGCTTGCCATTTGTATAATAACTCTCATGAGAACTGCATCAGAAATCCATTGAGTCCTAGTATGTGACATTTGCAGGGGCAAGAAGAGATGGGCCCATTCCTTCATGAAAATCATTGTTTCTCTTGATCCAAGATCAAGATCCAAGACTGAACTTAGTCTTCCAATTTGACCCAATATTCAGTGATCAAAAAGTGAGATGACCTAAAAAAAAATTATTTCTAGAAGACATTATCAAAGAGTTTACCAATGAAGGAAGTAGAATACTACAAAGGTTTTAATCTGACATCCCTGTTCCTAAGTATTCAATACTATCCTAGGTTCATCTGTAACTTGAGCATGTAATAAACTCTGTAAGCCTCCTTTTTCTTATCTGTAAAACAGGCACAAAAATAGTAATAATAGTGCCTACCTTTACAGAATTGTTGTTGAGGATTAATGACTAATCCACGTCAAGTTGTAGCTCAGGGACTAGCATAAAGCAAATGTTCAAAATAGTCTTTCATTTAACAAATACTTGTTATCTACCATGCCACAGAACTTCAGATACCTAACCTAGTTCAAACAAACCCCTGCTTTCACGGAGCTTACATTCTAATGAGGGAGTTTGATAATTGACTAATAGAAACAGTACAGTGTTGATAAAAGATGATAGTGAAAGTGGGTAGAGGTGGCTATTTTAGGTAGAGGGGGTAGGGTGCCACCTCTGAGAAGGTAGTATTTGAAAAGAGACTTGAATGAAGTTTGAGGAACAATAAGACCACCAGTGTAGCCAGCAGGATGAACAATGAGACCTGATCAGACAGGTAGCCAGAGCCCAGATTCTGTGGGGCTTTGTGACCAAGGTGAGGATTCTTAGGTAGTTTTTTCTGTTTGTTTTTTGAGACAGTCTCATTTTGTCACACTGTGGGTAGTAAGTGCCATGGTGTCACAGCTCACAGCAACCTCAAACTCTTGGGCTTAAGAGATCCTCTTGCCTCAACCTCCCAAGTAGTTCAGATTACAGGCACCTGCCACAATACCCAGCTATTTTAGGACTTTTAGTTTTATTACAGAAGTGATAGGAAGCCATCATTTTAAGCAGAGGGGTGAGAAGACCTGATGATTTACATTCCAAAACTATGACTTGCTACTGCATGGGGATAAGGGCAGAAGCAAAGAGACAGACCCACAAAGTAACTAGGTTCAGAACATATTAATGAAGGCAAAGACGACAGAACTTGCTGATGGACTGCACGTGGCCTGTGAGAAAACAAGGCAAGAGTGACTCCAATAGTTTTGGACTGAGCAACTAAAAAAATGGGTAACAAGGATGGAGAAGGTACTTTGGGTGGGCAGGGAGGGAAATAACAGTTCCGTTCAGGACATGTTGAGTTTGAGATACTTCTTAGACCTTCAAGTAGAGTTAAATTGGCAGGTGGGTAGACAAGTCTAAACTTCTACAGAGAGGTCCAGGCTGTGGATATGAACTTGGGAGTCATCATCCTCTCCATGATATTTAAAGCCTTGGAACTATTAATAGATGAAATCACTTAGAAGGTCCGTCTTCTCTGGAGAGAGATCTAAGGACAAAGGCCTCATGCACTTTTAACTCAAAGTCTGAGAAAGACGGAGGAGGAAGGAAAGCATGGGGTACTAGAAGTCAAGAGCGGGAAAAGTTTCAAAGAGGCAGTCAAGCTATGTTCCCTACCATTATTATAATGATTATCATCCTAACTCCTCTCAGGACTCCCTGGAGGCATGAGTCTTTGTTCAGGCTCCCTCCTGATTTCCCCCCAAACTTGCTCTGCTTACACTAACCCTCTAGGTCTTGGCTCCTAGCTACCAATCAAATCCCATCTGGTTTTAAGGCTGTTTTCTTGAGTCCTTCATAAATCTAAACAGCAGCCTTAGCACCTAAGACCTGACTGTATCTTTTCCCACGTCCAAAAGTAAGATAATCCTTCATTATCCTCTCCTACAACTTCACACCTTTTCCCTTTTGTCTTCTATTTTTTATTCCTCACCCTGTAGCTGACATTAGTTTCCTTAGGAGAGCTGGAGAAGAGGACAGTGTCATTTCCATGAAGTCTGACTTGAAGACTCTTACCATGAAAGATGTAAATGCCTTTAAAATGATAATCATAAAATGTTTCACAGGGCTCAGTTTACTGACAAACCATAATACATCATCCTTTCTTGGAATCACTCCAAATGAAAATCAGCCTTATAAGGACTGTTATATATCCTAATTTTACCCTCTTTTCTCCTTGCTTTCTTTCCAACTTTGTTATTTCAGCATAAAGATGCAGAAATAACATTTTAATTACTAAGCCCTAGAAAATAAGGCAGTCAAAACAAGATTTGTACTTAAAAGCCTTTTTATTATCCAGAATAAATGTGTTTATCTGATATCTTAAAGTCTCTATGTAGCAATTAGTGTTGTTGGCAAACTACTAAAGATTTTACCAGCAACTATAATTAACTTATCAGTTTGGCAACACTGTAACTTAACTTTACTAACCATGTTTTGAGCTTGTTGAAAATCCTAATGATGTCTTCACCACAACCTTCCTCCTACATCAACAGTTAAGAAAAACAGCACACAAAAATATTTTATATACAATATATATACGTATATATATATACATATATATTTCTTTTTTTTTTTTTTGAGACAGAGCCTCAAGCTGTAGCCCTGGGTAGAGTGCCATGCCATCACAGCTCACAGCAACCTCCAACTCCTGGGCTCAAGCAATTCTCCTGCCTATGCCTCCCATGTAGATGGGACGACAGGGGCCTGCCACAACGCCCGACTATTTTTTGGTTGCAGCCATCGTTGTTTGGCAGGCCTGGGCTAGATTCAAACCCGCCAGCTCAGGTGTATGTGGCTGGCGCCTTAGCCACTTAAGGCACAAGCGCCAAGCCATACCATTTATATTTTAAAACCATAAAATCAAATCCTCTAAGCAACTCCTATCCTCCACATAATTTAGGAAATACATAGTAAAATAGTATAAAGCTTATCACCATAAAGCAGATTTAAGCAAAACACCTACAATTATATGCAGCTCCTTAATCATTTAAAATAACAAACTTAGTTTATTAATTTTATAAAAATAGGTTAAATTTACCTATTTTTGGTTCATATACTATGTATGTTCACCATATACTCAATTTCAAATTATTAAAAAAAACATACAATAGGGAAAAAAATCCTGCAACTCCACAGTGTCACAGTGTGATCACTCCAATCTACAATAGGCTAGTTGGGGGGCATGGTGGCTCATGCCTATAATCCTAGCACTCTGGGAGACTGAGGCAGGAAGATCACTTGAGGCCAGGAATTTGAGACAAGCAGGAGCTACAAAAAAAAAAAAAAAAACATGAGCCAGGTGTGAGGCACATGCCTGTAGTCCCAGCTACTTGGGAGGCTGAGGCAGGAAGATGGATGGAGCCCAAGAGTTTGAGGTTGCTGTGAGCTGTAATGATGTCACTGCACTCTCGCCCAAGCAACAGAATAAGACCCTGTCCCCACCACCACCAAAAGCGGGACAAAAAAGCTAGCTATAACACACTGAATAAACTCTCAACAACAATCTATCAAATTCTCTCAAAGCAAATTTTGAATGATTTTTTTTTTTCATTCTCTGTGTTTTCTTATGCTGTATGAATGATTTTAAAGAGAGATGATTTGGAAGGCCTCGGTCTAGATCTCATTCAATCTAAGTGGCCCAAAGACATCTGAACTGATAATTATGTGCCCACTACACACTTTTTTCATCTCCTTCCATCAAGAAGAGACATCAAAGGTAGATAGAAGGAATATGATCTAGTGTTCCGTAGCACAACAGGGCAACTACAGTGGAGCGTGGTGGTGTACACTTATATCCCAGAACTTTGGGAGGCCCAAGGTGGGATCCCACGAGGCTAGGATTTGAGAACAACGTGGGCAATATAGCATCCCTACAAAAAAATTTAATTAGCCAGGCCAGTGGTGAAAGCTGGTAGTCCCAGCTACCTGGAAAGGGGGAAAGAGATGGAGGCTGCAGGGAGCTATGATGATGCTACTGCACTGGGCAACAGAGTGAGACCCTGTCGCTAAAAATAAACAAACAAACAAACAAACAAAAAAAAACCTTAGCTATTTATTGTGTATCTCAAAATAGCTAAGAGTTGAATTAGAATGTTCCTAACACAAAGAAATGCTTGAGGAGATGTATATCCCAGTAACTCTGGTTTGATTCTTATACTGCATGCTTCTATCAAAATACATGTACCCCATAAATGTATACAATTAAAATTTTTAAGTAATTTTTAAAAAGATATCAAAATAAATTTTAATCTAATAGTTACATTCAAATTAGCCATCAACATCCAGTATTAAGTATTACTGCACAGCACAGTAAAACTTAATAAATATGTAGAAAGGTAATATGAGAAGCATAGAGGTTAAGAGCCAGATAGCCCAAGTCCATGTTCCAGTTCCCTCAATTCCTACATATGCAAGCCCAGGCAAGCTAGCCAACACCTATTTGCCTCAATTCCTTCTTCTGTGAAATGGGAAAATTAAGAGTACCGCTATAGGATTATTGTGAAGATTTTTTTTTTTCAGACTGGGTCTCAAGCTGTCACCCTAGGTAGAGTGCCATGGCATCATAGCTCAGCAACCTCCAACTCTTGGGCTCAAGTGATTCTGTTGCCTCAATTTTTCCATTTTTAGTAGAGACAGGGGTCTTGATTTTGCTCAGGCTGCTCCTGAACTTGTGAGTTCAAGCAATCCACCCACCTCAGCCTCCTAGAGTGCCAGGATTACAGGCATGTGGCTTATTGTGAAGATTATTGTGAGTTAAAATTTCTGCCAAATCATGTCTGGCATGACTTAAGTTATTTGTTGTTGTTACTGTTTTTAATTACTAGCTGTGGTATTTTTCCCTAAAAAAAGGCAATTTATAAGTAAATTTTTCCCCCTTCACTCATTTTGCCTCCTCACCTTTATTCATGGTTAAAGGAACTCTGGTGTCACTCCAGAGCAATGTGATGGGAAAACAATAAGTATAGTTAAATTATTTCCTCATTCCTGTGGACGGGCCTACATTGTTTTTCACCCTACCTTCTTCCCCTGCTACCCTTATTTACCCTTCACCTTTGGGCCCTGTATCCCCAAAAAAAGGTTAGAGGCAGTTAAATCAGGTCGAGGTCCAATATCACTGGCTCATT